>JAHKKF010521090.1:5388-18556 GCA_019740295.1 Labeo calbasu | reverse complement strand
TGTTTATTTTTTTATATCTGAAAGTACATTAAGCATCAGTCAGTCAAGCATTATAATATGACATGATAATATAGCATTAAACTAGTAATTACAACTTTAGTACTTAGAATAACCATGTATGAATGCATATTTGTCATGTTGACTGAATTTAAGATTGGTGGTGGTGCTTAAGATACTGTTTGTAATTTAGAGTTCCTATAAAAAAGAGGAAAAAAAAAATAATAAAAATAATACTGATAAGATTACAAAACTCTACAAAATTCTACTACTAATAACAGTATAAAATGCACAAAGGATTAATGAGCTGCTGAGTTCATGAATATTAATGACGTTGTCTGCATTCACTCGAAATGATTTGCTGAAATCAAAGCAGGGACGATAATATGTGAGCGCCAGCCAATGAGATTGCCGATTAGTTCCGCCTACTACCGGAAAAACTGGCAGTTCTTAAAAGCTGAAGAATTCCAAAGGAACTCCGTTATTTTGGAAAATACTACGAAGAATATTGTCTACATGTAGCGCGTCAATTCTGCATGGTATATAAGACTCTCTTGCTCTGTATCTTTCTTTGTGTGTGTGTGAGACAAAGCAACGACTAGTTGTGTGCTTGCACACGGTTCGTAAAATACAGGTACACTGCGCATCCATTCAGTTGAACTAAAAAAATTGAATTAAATAAATTATAGTAACACCACATTTATTGTCAGTAATGGTAACTGCGATGTAACGGGTAAACATTAATTCATTTGATTACTCGTTACCGGAAAAAATAATGCAGATAGCAATGGCGTTTATTTATAACGCCGTTATTCCCATCACTGCATATATAGCACATAGTACATACAACATGGTTCCCATATTTATTTTCGTTTCTCTGTGCAGTGTGCTGTTTGTGTGATGTGCCTTGGCACAGATAAGTAGATGGGTTATGCGGTCACTGAGTGAGCCAGCGAATGCCGCAGGACAAACGGCTCACACGCACGTTCAGCGGTCATCCGCTCACTATGCCTGAAAATAAGGTCACCACGGCAACACGCGGCCCCACAGCTACGGCCCTGTTTTATCACTACACGCGCGTCACCCTGTGACGACATGCTGCTGACCAGAGGCATCCGCTGCATACAGACATACACAAATGCACGTACACAAAATCAATTAAGTTCCCAACAGCCATGACTGAGCTATTCCTACTAAAAGAAGAATAGAATCCAGGCTGAAGTTCACAAATCCAACCCATCATCTAGAATCTCATACTGACAGCGATCAGCCTTCCAGCCGCTCTCGCTCTCATTCACATTCACATGAGTCAGAGCAGCCTCCGTTTTCAAACACAGCTGTATCGTGACACAAATCTGGTTTTACAAGAACTGTTTCTCCAACCCACATACAGCATAATAATGTATGAAATCTCTAGACACATTAGCACGGCCCACAAGAAGTGTGATGTCCTACCTTAAAGTACATCTTAACATTTTAACACTTTCTTTTGAGGCAACCTGACATTGCATTAATGGTAACAGAAGCTCCTCACACCTGCCCGGGCGGTTAAAAAGTCAGTCTGAAGTGTGGACAGACACATTAGTAGTCATTAGTATTCATAGGCTTTATATTTACTTTTTTAGACATGAAATATACAATACCAACGTATTGACAGCATCTTCTTCTGATGGCAATCTGATAGCGGGACAGTGAACTATGTAAAAACTTTGTCAGAAAGCCTATTAAATACCGAAGTTATGTATTTTAATCTATTTGAAATAGTTTCAAATCTTTTCAGAAATAATTTGCATACTTGAAACCATTATAACATCCAATTAGGTGAATGTTTTAACTGTGACAGTGCTAAACATATTTCATTCTAATTAAAAATGACCTACATTGATATAAATAAATGTGACCCTGGACCACAAAACCAGTCTTAGGTAGCATGGAAATAGTTGTAGCAATAGTAAAAATACATTGTATGGGTCAAAATGATATATTTTTCTTTTACTGCAAAAATCATTAGGATTTTAAGTAATGATCATGTTCCATTAAGATATTTTGTAAATTTTATACTATCAGTATATAAAAACGTAATTATTGATTAGGAATGTGCATTGCTAAGAACTTAATTTAGACAACTTTGAAGTTGATTTTCTCAAAATTAGATTTTTTCATCACCCTCAGATTCCACATTTTCAAATAGTTGTATCTCCGCCAAATATTGTCCTATCATAACAAACCATACATTAATGGAAAGTTTATTTATTCAGCTTTCAGTCGTGTAAATTTGACCCTTATGACTAGTTTTGTGGTCCAGAGTCACAAATACAATAAAAATCATTTATTCATCAAATTTGTTTATATGTAAAAGTATCTATTGTACATTGGCAGGGCACATAGTTTAATAGTGCTAGAAACATTATGTGTGAGTTGTTTTTCTCAAAAACACCTGATAAAGCATGTGCAGACGCATCCAACATCACACAAACATAAAAAGACAAATCTCAGCATACCTATACACTCACGTAATGCTTAAGATATACCTACACATCCATAAAAGCATTGGTAAGCAGAAGTGTTTTAAATTAATAGAGCTGGACATCAGGAAGAGAGGTTGAATGTGTTAAAATACATTCCCGTATATGTTCCATATTAATATAGCAAACTACTGGCAAAGTAATTTCATAAAAAGGAATGTAAGTACTGACTGTCATTATGACTGACAATAGCACTATCAAAACATCCTGACCACTGGCTCAATTAATGTCATAATTTTGAGGTGGGGCTAGTGTTGTTTTTGCAATACCATTTTGTGACACTAGTGGCGCAGAAATCACACAATTCACTTTTTTTAAACTGCTCGGTATTAATAATGCTATTCATTAGATATTGTACCCCTGAGAACAAACACATGCATCAAGCATCTGCATAAAAACATCTGCACCAGAGAAGATTAATGTTTAATTCAAAGTCTAATTAAGCATCTCAAAGCATAAGAGAGAAAGGAAACGTGTGCGCGTCTGTAGTCAAAAGAAGATGGGCAGCCTCAGCCGAGATCAAACATTCAGGATATTCGCTCTGACAGACACTGTTTACACCTGGCATTAACAATAATTTCACAAGTGGTCAGTGTATATACAAGTGTAAACACAGTCCAAAACAGTTCCGAACACTCGGACGACATTCGGAAGTAGGCAGAAATTTGCCCCAGACAAAATAAAAAGATCTCTGCACTAAAACAAGTGTTTACTTTGCTATGTATGCGCAGTTTATAAAAGTAATAAGTGTTTAATTGAACAATCTGGAATGCAAAACATACTGAAAGTTGCACAGATTATGTCAAACACATGGAAAAACAGTATAAATTCGAGTATGTTTGGGAGCAGATTGTTTATGTGAGATGTTAATACCAAGTAAACCTTGCCCGAACACTTGTGACTGGATCACCTGAGACAGATGTTAATACAAGATACTAGCAAGTGTGTAATTGATTGCAGGATCAGTCTGATACGATATGTTATCATTCTTATCCACGAGTGAATGCCCACCACAGCGCTACAGCGAAATCTCTGAGAAGTGATAACAAAGGAAAAGATACTGACACGTAAAAAATAAAGACAGACTTTCTGGTCAAAGCGAAACAAAACTAGCTGAAATACAAGAAAGAAGGCCAGTGTGTGAGAGAGATGAGAATAGAAGCTTTTGTCATTATATATGATGAAGATGAACGACCGTGCTCCCGTCAGCCAGCCAAACAAAAACGGACTACACGCCTCTCTCTTCTCGTTTTCAACGAATGCACGCAAGATGGTACGTCTACCCATGACACTCAAGTTCACAGGGACATAAATCATAAAACACGACTTGTACGGTAACCCACATACATAAGATAGACAGACCTCATCCTAAGAGATCCAAGCCAAACAAACGCATGGACAGATGGTGCAGGAAATTACCTTATCACCATTCATCCCTCTGAAAGACACCTCACTGTCCTGTTCCACTCCAATCCTCCTTTTCTTCATCTTCCATGCAACACACCAAATTCAGAATGTTTGTGTTGAGCATAGTCTAGACTCTAAAAGCAGAGAGGATTTGTAATGCAGTCTATTGTACTACACTCAGCCTTTCACACACACTTACACGGCACAATTGTGTTTCTGCCAAAGACCCCGGATCAATATAACCAGCTTTCACCCAAACACACTCGGGGTACTCTTACACTGAATGCAGAAGTGTCTTTGCAACAGTGCAGTGCACAATGGAAAAGCTCTTATGGTGTTTACAGCCACGTAAGAGTGCATATTTTACTCTTTTAAGGAGTGTGTTGTGATTTTGACCCAAGAGAGAAGTTCAGCTTGAATGTTTTATGTTTCGTGGATCTCCAAGAGGGCTTGAATATGCTGTTTTCAGATATCCGGTGGGTGTTTGAGTACCTGTGTTTTGTTTTTCTGAATGGTGTGCCTAGCAACGGTGCGCTCTGTCCTTTTCATCCCTGTGCGAAGATAACATACATTTTGTATCTAACAAATATATGATATGGGTTTGTCTAAAAAGATCAGGAAACCAAATTCTGACTGTCTGATGCGAAAACACACCTGCGCACACACATTAGGTCATCTCAGCCATGCTGCAGTGTCCCTCACTGCTTGGTAGCATCAAAACAAAACCTGCTTCATCACAAGACGCAACCATAACCACCTCTACACTGTCCCCGGTCACACAACTACACTAAAAAACACAACTTGCAGCATTTTTCCTTTTTAGATTACATTTTAGGGATTATAATACATGTAGAAACTTCTACACACAAAAAAACAGATATGCAAGCAATGAACAAACACGTTGTTTAGGTAAAAAAAACACAAGGGGATCAATTGGGATTTATGCAGGTCGTTTAGAATGATGTATGGACATGCGCACACACACACAAACACACACCTATACACACAACCAGATGCACACATTGCAGTGCCGGATGGGATGGGGTACAGTGCGACTTGTCCTGTGCGAGACTAGAAGATGAGATGGGTGCAACTCACACCGGACACGCACACAGGACAATGTGTGTGTTACTCACAGTTCTGAGTAGAGGATGTGCAGGTTGCCCACATTGTCAGTGTAGTTTGCTGGACTGAGCCAGGGCAGAACCAACAGCAGCAGAGCCTTCATGACCCTCTCTCTCCAGGGTCCCTTGCCTTGAGTCTCTCTTTCTTTTGCTTTCTTTCTCTTTCTCTAGGCTGAATGCAGTCTTTCCTATCCGGCTTCCTCCCTGCCCCTTGCTCCTCCACCTCTACTACAGTTCTGACCCCCCCTCCCGCCTTTCTCTCAAGTAAAAAAGCTATTCTTCCTTTTCCTTTTCTTCTTGTTTCTTTGTCTTTCCACTTTTCTCGCCTCCCTCAGGCTTTTAGCCCGGTCATCTCAGCAGTGGAGAGATCAGCAGCAGTAGAGGGAGAGGTAAAGACTGGGAGCGCTGCCAGCGGAGGAGAACAGAGAGTGCAGGATGAAGAAAGACTCGAGAAGAAAAGGAGGCTGGAGCGGGCGCAGGTGCACGGGAGCCGAGGCGGAGAAGACAAGAGAAGGGTGAAGTAGAAGGAGAAGAGGAGGCAGAGAGCGGCGTTTGCTGGCACGCCGGTCGGGTGCGATGGTTGCGTTGCGGTCTAATCTGTCCTGGGCATCGTCCAAGTGTAAGAGGATTTACGCTCACGAGCCCACATGCTGCTGTGAATGTGAGAAAGAGAGAGAGCGAGAGAGAGTATGTGTGAGTGTGGCAACACAGCATCTGACTTATACTGCAGCATGCTCTACAGAGAGAGAGAGGACTGGGGCAAACCATCTTGACACGGGAGAGAGGGGGAGATGCAGGCTTGGGTGGTCCATCTATCATTGTCCATATGCCTCAAGGGTAGAGCGTGTGGCAAAGACCACCCCCCTCTGCAATGCAACGGTTCATTCAGCTATGAATTGGTGTGTGTGTGTTTGTGTACGTGTGTGTAGAGGGTAGACATGTGGAGGATGGATAGACGAATGGATGGACAAATGGACGCACGGACAGAAGGAGACAGACATGGACGTCTTCTGTCTGTCATCTGTGTGACTCTCTAGAAATAGATAGATAGATTGACTATATTCTTCAATTATTCTCCAAAGAGACAACAACTCCTGGTCATGTAATCAGACAATGGTTATGGGTTCATAAATCTCCCAACTTTACAGCTGTTTCAATAACTATGATTTGGTGACAGTGTAGCATGTGCTATTATCAATATTGTATATACTTGAGAGCCCAAGAACAGCCTAAGGCAGTACATTCCCTCCAAGGTCTGATCCAGGATTCCAGGAAAGTCTGTACACCGGCAAATACATGCAGACACAAGCACATGCTTATGCACACTAAGAGACAAAGTACATCTAGACATGCTTGACTGCAAACACAAAAAGTAGCGCAGACCAACATACAGTACAAGCTACCAACTTCTCAACATTTGATACAAAAATAAAGCACATCAATACACCAGATCTTCTCACCACACAGTTATGAGTCACCAGTGTGAAGGAAGCCTCACGGTTTAACATCACATGATCACAAATAATGGGACACAAACACAATCTATAGCAGCTGACGCTGAACAATACTTCTGAGCTATTGAGCTTACATGCATGGAATCAAGAAGAACTTTGTACTTTGAAGTGAATGGAAGGCCATTCTTACATAGAAAGAGTCTTTGGCTGGTCCTCACCGGTTCTTGTTCCGCTTAAGTCCCGTCCCATTTTGAGTGTTGTCCAACTTTACAGCTAAGACCACTGGAGACCAGACCGCATTGGAAAAAGCAGGGAGAGGAAGAGAAAGACAAAGAAAGATGAACTAAAAGCCCAAGAGCCCAGTATAAAAAGAGAAGGATGTGGGAGGGGAGAGGAGCAATAGTATGAAAAGAAGCAAGTGTGGGTTTTTGGTTGACTGGAGAAAAGGGCAAGTTGATTATGTTTCCGTAAGTGGAATTTTAAATGAGAGGGAAACTTTCCATTAACGCCAGTAACAAAATGCAATTAATTTCAACAGAGGCCCTCAGGCCTGTGGAGCACTAATGATTCAGAAACAGTCCACAGGAACGACAGAGACTCCACCATCCTGAAAACGGCGAGAGCGAGGGAGAGTTACAATAAAAAGCATTAGTTAGCGTAACGTCCCCGGAGGCACTGAGGTGGAAGATATCTTAGTCGGTTAAACAGAGGTCACTGTGGGGTTGCTGCCTCTGAGGAGTGGAGAACAAAAGAATCCTCTAACGAAATAAACAAACAAATGCATGCATGCAGCGGAGATGTGCTCGACACATGTCTTCTATTGAGGCGAATCGCTGACAAGAGTCTTTTATGAATGACAATGAATGAAGGGCGGCTCATGAATGCAAATGAGAAGATGAGGCACGAATTCAATACATCAGTCACATTCAGCAATTCAAAATTCTTGCTTATACAATTCAATAACTTAAACTGTGCTTTGCCAATCCTTCATGTCCATGCCCTCAAATAAAGATGACAGAAAGATTACTGAAAATGTCCTTCAAACCTTAAGACTGACTGTCTGGATCAACATCCTTGCTGGCCCTTGAAACTATAAAACTGTTGTTTTTTTTAACCAATACGACTTTAGGTTTTAGTGTTAGGTTAGGATTAGGGATGGCCTCATATTTATCTCCCCACCACTATTTTTTCATGATTTCATCTGGTTGTAACCATTAAAGTGTTCACCCAAAAATGAAAATTCTGTCATTAATCAATCCCTCATGTTGTTCCTAACCTGTAAGACCTTCCTTCATCTTGGGGAACACAAATTAAAATATTTTTTATGAAATCCGAGAACTTTCTGACCTTCCATAGACAGCAATGGTCCTACCACGTTCAAGGCCCAGAAAGGTACCAAGAACATCGTCCATGGTACTCTCAATGGTGGTGGATGGTAACTCGGGGGAGAAGAATTGTTGAAGTCGTTATTTTAGTTAGTTTGAGCACAAAAAGTATTGTTGTATCTTCATAAAACTGCAGTAGAACCACTGATGTCACATAGACTATTTTGTTAATGTTCTTGGTACTTTTCTGGGCCTTGAACGTCATAGGACTCTTGCTATCTGTGCAGGGTCAGAAAGCTGTGGTCACATTTACCATGGCTTGGTGAAATTTCACACACAAAATCCAGTCAATTCAGTGGGAATTGGTGTGATGCAATTTCACCAGATATACTTCCAGTGGTGAGTACATTTCCCTGTGCAACTTTGCAGCAACAACCAATAACAAACCTCTTGGTTGATGTTCAACAGTGACCTCTGTGTGGGCAGAGACTCGTAACTTAGCAACAAAACAAAACAATGGACGTTTGGTGACTACTTAGCCAACACTCTACTTCAACATCATAAACTTGCCAATAAAAAAGTCTGTTTGGAAAGCAGGTATTTAGGGTTGGTTTGGATGTTCAATTCATAAATATATCTGTATTTAATTCAAGATATTTTGTAGGTTCAAGGTATTTTATAAGTTTAAGTTCTGTAATTAATTACTCACCCTCATGTCATTCAATACTGCAAGACCTTTGTTCATCTTCAGAACACAAATTAAGATATTTCTGATGAAATCCGAGAGCTCTCTGACCCTGCATAGACAGCAATGCAAATGACACATTCAAGGCCCAGAAAGGTGTAAGGACACCATTAAAATAGTCTTTGTGACATCAGTGGTTCAACCGTAATGTTAAGAAGCTACAAGAATAAAAATAACGAGTTTATTAGGAACTGGATGCACTGCGCCAGAGGAATACTCACGCTTATGTCGTGGTACTCCTGTGAACGTGCATCCAATACCGAAATTTTTTTGTTTGTTTGTTTTCTTTGCACACAAAAAGTATTCTCGTAGCTTTATAACATTACGGTTGAACCACTAATGTCACATAGACTATTTTAATGATGCTCTTACTACATTGTTGAACGTGTCAGTTGCGTTGTTGTCAAATTCATACTCATTACAGGTAATGAGTAATTAATGACAGAGTTTTAATTTTTGGGTTAACTATCCCTTTAATAAAATAACATTACCTAATTAATATTCAATGGGCCTAAAGGTCCTCATTGATTTGCTGATGAGTAAATAGGCATTTGCCATAGAAAGATGGCTGTTTAGTGTTTGCCTCAATGCAACTGTTTGGCTTCAGGTAAAATAAAAATAAAAAACCAATGATATTTCTCAAAAACAGTCATAATGGTTGCTGTGATGATATTGCAATATTACTCCAGGACCAACAAAAAAAGCAGATCCATGTTCTACTTGGCTAAATCACATTGTGCCTCTCAGACTGTCATCTTCCAAACCTGTCTACCACCAGCTTAAATTTCATCAAGAAGCTCAAATCTTATTAAGGTCACTACTATCACATCAAAAACAGCTCTGAGGGTGATTTCCTCACCGGCTCTTGATGTGTCCCTCCATTTCTCCCCGCGGCATCACTTCAGTGCAGTGTTCGGTGAAGGGGCAGGACACCATCAGCTTATCCAGTAGCTTGTGCACCAGCAGACTGGACTTGCGGCAGGTCTGCAGCATCAGCGGAGTGCGGTCCACCGGGCAGAAGTCGCTCTCCAGCAGGAAGTTTGTCAGGCACTCCTGGCAATAGGTGTGTCCGCAGGGGGTGTCCAGAGGCCGGATCAAAGGCTGAAGGCAGATGTGACACATGAGGTCATCATCCACCTCCTCTTTGTAGGTATACTCGTGGTTCTCCTCTTGTAGGTGACGTTGCCCACAGACATGACAGAGGTCGGGAGGAGGGGAGGTGGGACTGATTCCTGTTGCACCGCAAACGGGCACCTCCTCAGCGCCCGCCTCTTCCTGATCACTCATTGTGTAATGGTAGAAATGGTGTTGAAAGTCGAAGCGTTACTAAATATTTGTGGTTGGAGGGCTTTTTTTGTGTCAGGTTGCGTTTTGAGCCATCCACCTGTATGGGAGGAGCATGTAAAAAAAAGAAAGGAACCGTCATTTATGGCAAATAGGTGTGTCTACATAATAATCTTGTTAGCTGTGTTTGCTGGAAAGGCAGTTCGCACACACCCAAAGACACAGTTTCGCAAAAAGAGGGCAGCAAAAATGAGTTTTTACTTTCTGTCCGTTCCACTCTTACTCTATTTTTAATTCCCTGAGCTGGCAGAAGGATAAATATCAGTCTGATCCAAAACTCATTTTATATTCTACTGGCAACAGAAATATCAATATTGCACCTGAGATTCTTAATAAACCCAGTTGGAGGGGGAAAAAAGTCATTTTATAACTGGCAGTTATACATTGGAAGTTTTTTAGAATGGTCACACAGAGAACAGCTAATTTGCTGGCATTATTCTGGATGTTTCCGGAAGCAATTATACATGGCTTCATGTAAGCCTGTCATTTGCTAGTGAGTTTACATAAACTGCTTTAGCTAAGCTTCAAGCTTAAAGGAATAGTTCGTCCTCATATGAATATTTTGTCATTATTTACTCACCTTCATGTCATTCTTAACCTGTAAATTTTTCTTCTCTTTTTTTGTACTTTTTGGAGCTTAACAGACATAGTCTCTAAACTGTTATTTTATAATAAATGTTCCACAGTAAAAACACTGGCATACCGGTTTGAAATGGGATGTGGGTGAGTAAACAATGACAAATGTTTAACTTTAGACTTTAATTGTCAAAGAAGTCCTATGGTCAGGATGTTCTTGCGTAAGACTGCATGAGTGCATCACCACACCTGTTGTAGTACAGACACGTGAGAGTTTGTATGGTTATGATGGGAGTGTGATATTATTACAGCCATAAATTTTTGTCTGGGATCTTCTCTCCACTGAACACACACTGTAGTGTACACACTCACAGACTTTTTATATCTTTATGTGTGTTTAAATTTGGCTTCTCCAATTTTGTGAAGTCATCCACTGTTGATTTAAAGAGGAAACCCTTGAACGACAGTGCACTGCAGGTGAATGCATGAGAATAGCTTTATTGTCTGCCTCCCTGTAATCTGATCTGAGCTTAAGCAGAACTATATAAGAGGACACACACACTCCCACCCATAAAGGAGTGTGTCCAAGGACACAGTTATACCTGGCAACACTGCGTTCTCCGTAAATCATCATCTCTTTAATGATCCTTCAGAGTGACGGTATGGCTTGAGTATGCAACTGTGTTGCATTACACACACACACACACACACACACACACACACAAATAATCACTTTTACCCTGCGGCTCTTATTCAATTGGAAATTTCCATTTTCTTTTGTCTTCCCGCACTCAAAGGCACTTCTGGTGAAAAATCCATTGTCCTAAACAAACCGAATGACAGCACTTAATAGCTGCTTGTTTCATTTAACTTTTTCCTTCAACTGTCTCTTTCCCTCCGATTTTCCTCTGAGGAGATAATATTGTTTCTCGAGTGACCTTTGGCCCAAAGGAAAGTGGTGGTTAAGTGTACTAAGCATAAAAGAGTGCTAATGGCATTAAAGTGCACAATCAACCAGAAAGCTACACACATAAAAATAACAGTTTAATCTTAAATCCAGTGGGATCAATGTTTAATGACTGAAAAAGCTGAAAATATCCTGAATAAATGGCTTAATGGAAGGAATATACAGACAAACACAGAACACAAGTGTATATTAATGGTTCAATCATTTGTGCCTAATCTGCCTTGTCTCGTGTGTGTGTGTTGTGTGTGTCAGCACATTTATATCACTCAGCACAGACAAACATACTTTCCCATCAGACAAAGTGCACAACAATGCAACACTGAAGAAATTAATGCGAACGCAAACACAAAAATGTATAGCAGGGTCTAAAAGTCCAAGACCACTAGTGAACATGCTTATAAATGTCATTTTTTTCCCTAATAACATCTCAGCCTTGATCACCTCTGTTTCTGATATAACAGAACAAAACCTGATCTCATGACAAACACGTACCTGTACCGGCATGTACGTTTCATGTCATATTCGATGCGAAATGTCCACTAGGTGGCGCTAAATGAGTGTTATTTTTCCCAAAAACAGATACATACAGTATGGTACGTTGTACAGTATGTTTGTACGTGTCAACGCAATTCTGACTTGAAATGCCCATTCAGCGGCGCTATAAGTCTAATCGACCGTGACGTTTTAAAATAACGTACCATCTGCACTACACCCAGTGTTGCCAAGTCTGTGGTTTTCCCGTGGAATTGGGCTACTTTAACACTGTTAATGCGGGTTGTTTTTAAGGTCCACGGATTGAAGCGACCCTAATACCGTCATATTTAGCACCTGAAATATAAATTTACCAGAGGAACCCATACAAAAAACGTATTTCATCCCCCGAAATGCAATTTTTAATGGGGGACCCCCCTCGAAATGCGATTGGGCTAGTTTTGTGTAGCAGTTTTGTTTTGTTGTGAAAACCTGGCAACCCTGACTACACCTAAACCTAATCGACAGTATGAACAAAAGCGAATGTGATGTAAAAACACAATCGCAAGCATGCCGTTTTAGCTTGTTTTTTGATCTCCCATCTTTCAGCTCTTTCATCGTGAGTCATGTTTTTCACAGGATTCATACCCAAAGATTCCGCATCCTAAGTCAAATGCTGTGCCGGCTGAGCTAACGAACAAGTTTGTTATGTTCGGAAAGCGAAACATATGGAGCTGTAATCATAATTATGTATGAAAACGCTTACAGGTGTTCGCTGTTTTACCACCTCTAGTGTTCATTTTTGTCGAAAACTGCAGTGATATGTATTTAGTGGTATATATTTCGCATCTTGTGGAAAAGTTCCCACATGTACGTTTTTGTCATGAGATCAGGCAGGTAGCCATGATAAAGGCAGAACTGTAAGAAAAGAGACAGCAGGGTGGATCTCTTGCTCTCAGTCCTGCTGTGGATCTGTTTTTGACTTCACCATGCTTTGTTCAGACATGTTTTAGAAGAACATTCCACAGCATATCGGAATGGTTGCTCTGATTTCAACCTGAACCCTGGATGAAGAGTTGAACAACATATTTGTGCGATTTTATGTTAAAGCATTGAACATTAAATATCAAAAACAGATCTATAGACATTATAAAATGAATCTATCTATCTATCTATCTATCTATCTATCTATCTATCTATCTATCTATCTATCTATCTATCTATCTATCTATC
>JAHKKF010521089.1:6794-28841 GCA_019740295.1 Labeo calbasu | reverse complement strand
ATCTCAAGGATGATCAGAAGAAATGGACAGCACCTGAGTTAAATACATGAGTGTCACAGCAAAGGGTCTGAATACTTAGGACCATGTGATATTTCAGTTTTTCTTTTTTTAATAAATCTGCAAAAATGTCAACAATTCTGTGTTTTTCTGTCAATATGGGGTGCTGTGTGTACATTAATGAAGAAAAAAAATGAACTTAAATGATTTTAGCAAATGGCTGCAATATAACAAAGAGTAAAAAATTTAAGTGGGTCTGAATACTTTCCGTACCCACTGTATCTCACAAATCTGCCTTTATATCACACAGTTGTGTTGTTAATTCAGAATTGAGAGATATAAACTCAACAATTCTGTCTTTTTTTTACACCTAAAAATTGGACGTTACATCTTGCAATTGTGAGTTTATATCTTACAATTCTGAGAAAAAAGTCATAATTGCAAGAAAAGAATAAACTCGCAATTGCGGGGAAAAAGGTCAGAATTGAAAAAGTCGTAATTGCAAAAAATTCAGAATTGTAAGATACAAACTCGCAACTGTGAGAAAAAGTCAGAATTGTAAGTCTTCATCCTGCAATTCTTACTTTATTTTTCACAATTGTGAGTTTATATGACGCATAAAGTATTTTTTTCCCTTAAAATTGGACTTTACAACTTGCAATTGCGAGTTTGTATCTTACAATTTTGAGAAAAAAGTCATAACTGCAAGAAAAAAATTGCGGGAAAAAGGTCAGAATTGCAAGATAAAAACTTGCAATTATGAGAAAAAGTCAGAATTTTTATCCTGCAATTCTTACTTTATTTCTCGCAATTGTGAGTTTATATCACACAATTCGGAGAGAAAAAAGTCAGAATTGTAAGATGAAAGTCGTAATAACCTTTTTTTAGTTTTTTTATTCATTGGCAGAAACAGGCTTCCATACCCTCCAGACTGCAAATCACCACAATAAATAAATAAATTAATTAATTAATTAAACACAATAGAACACCAACACCTAAATAATTTTAAATTTAATTAAAATTAATTAAAAAAAATAAATAAATACAATTAGGCATCAAAACATAATCTGAAACCAATAACCAATATGGTACCAACTTATCACTCTAACAAGCATCTAAATCACTCATATTTCAAATTTGCATGCTTTTATTATTAAATTTGCTGTATTATGTGTTTCAGGCCAGCTAACCCGCTGTATCAGATGCCCTGTGGCATATCATGCCAATGATTTCTGCATACCTGCTGGGAGTGTCACACTCACCGACAGCAACATCGTGTGTCCCAATCACTTCACACCAAGAAAAGGCTGCCGCAACCACGAGCATGTCAACGTCAGCTGGTGCTTCGTCTGCTCAGAAGGTTAATTCAGCTGCCTTGGACACCAATTTCCATTACAATTTGCACCTCTGATTTTATCTGCACTAAATAATTTATTTTAAATGACATTTAAAATCCTTGATGTCTCCCTTTCATGTTAACTTTAATATGACCTCATCAGAAACATTTCCTCATCCAAAACACTTCCTCTCTACATCTGTGTCACTTCTCTCTACAGGAGGTAGTCTGCTGTGTTGCGAGTCATGTCCTGCGGCGTTTCACCGAGAGTGTCTGAATATCGACATGCCCGAAGGCAGCTGGTACTGCAACGACTGTCGTGCTGGAAAGAAACCGCACTACAAGGAGGTAGTGTGGGTGAAAGTTGGCCGCTACAGGTCAGCAACCACAAAACCCACTCTTCGTAACATTTAATGTCATCAATTCCTGGCTTTTACAGTCATTGTACACAACAGCTTCTGCTCTACTATTTGATAGATGGTGGCCAGCAGAGGTTAGCAATCCCAAAGACATTCCTGATAATATCCTACGCATGAGACACGATGTCGGAGAGTTCCCAGTTCTTTTCTTCGGCTCTAATGATTACCTGTGGACTTACCAAGCCCGAGTTTTCCCTTACATGGAGGGTGATGCCAACAGTAAAGAGAAAATGGGAAAGGGGGTTGATTCTACCTATAAGAAAGGTATATTTTGTAACTAATTTAATTTTGTTTTTGCTATCACTAATGCTTGCACTATTGCTTTTCTAAGCGATCAGATTAACATTTTTAGTGAACAAAAACTGTGTTAAAATCGATCAGTCAGTAGAGTCCAAAACACTTTGGTCATTTCATAGACCAAAAAAAATAATTCAAAATTTCTGATTTTTTAACATCCAAATGTTAAATCTGGTTCAGCATTGGAAGAAGCTGCAGTAAGGTTCAAAGAACTGCAGGCTGAGAAAGAACTGCGGCAGCTGCAGGAGGACAGACGAAATGACAAGAAACCTCCACCATACAAACATATTAAGGTACTTGATCCTACAAGACACACTATAAGATTGATTGCTAGCTTTACGTAATGCTGTTACAAGTCTTAACTTGATCAATCCCGTAGGTGAACAAACCAATTGGCAAAGTGCTGATCATCTCAGCAGACCTTTCGGAGATTCCACGCTGCAACTGCAAAGCGTCGGATGAGAACCCCTGCGGTATGGATTCGGAGTGCATCAACCGCATGCTGCTGTACGAGTGTCACCCACAGGTGTGTCCCGCAGGTGAGCGCTGCCAGAACCAGTGCTTCACCAAACGACAGTACTGCCAGGTGGAGATCTTCAGAACGCTCTCTCGAGGCTGGGGGCTGCGCTGTGTGCACGACATCAAAAAGGTAGCATTTAAATGACATATTAAGATTTTTATGATTTAAAATATTCTTTATGTGCAGGGACAATATAACTGTTGGTGGAGATATCTGCTTTTTAGTGCATTCGCACAGTTTGCATTTACTCACTCCACTAACATGGAAAACAGTGATGAACCGATGCTGAAGTCAAGGCACTTCTCCATCCTCCAGTTGTTGAATGCTGCAACCAAACGACGCTGCTGTCGGCTGGCTTACATCACTTCAGAGTTCCCACTGGTGGTGCAAATGCAACCAGGAAAATGGCCCTAGTTCTCAGGGGACTGACCTGGTGGCTAGTTCCTATAGCTGAGTTCCTGTAACTACCTAGTGTGAAAGCCCATTTTTTCATGCACGCCACACAAAGAGAAGCCAAAGGCATACTTCCCTTGTCCGATTTTTGTGTCTGTGAAGACTTGTGCATAAACAACATGTGCATGTAATAGTGCTTTAAAAAGTCAAAACAAAGGTCCCCCCCATTTTATTTTTTTCCAAATTCTGTTTTTTCCATTTTTATTTTTCTGAATTCTATTTTTTTTTTTTCCCTTTTTCATTTTTCTGCAGTCTGTTTTAATGGCTAAATAAAAAATATGAATAAATTAAATCATAAAACTTACACAATTTAACAAAAATACATTTTTAAGGCCCTATGAAATACATTTTTATTTTTACCAAATTCTGTTTTCTATTTTTTTTTTTAGATTCCATTTTAATGGTTTTATTACATTTTAATTATCAAAAGCATGTCTAATTAATCAATATTATGAATATATATATATATTTATACTGTCTTGTGTATTTTACATTTTTCAGGTAAATAAATTTGCTCAAATAATTTTTTTCTAGTAAATATTCCTTAAAATAATGTTTTAAGTTCATTATTAGTACTAGTACTATCATTACATCAAGTAATTTCTGTCATAGTTTCTTTAAGTTAAACCAAACTTTTATTTTGATGGGTTGCTGTGAAAACCTTTAAGTTTAAAACCTTTAAGTTCTATTTTCATATGGTATGACAGTAGTTTTTCTAAAAAAAAAAATTTAAAACGGTAAAATGCTCATGAAGTGACTCTCAGAGCAGTTCTAGAGATTATGTTTATGTGTTCATATATACTGAGGCGGCAGAGGCTGAAAACATTTTTTCAGTATGCTTGAGTATGTGTGTAGTAAACGAAACTGCGCATCTGCGCCATTCATTCACACAGAGACACACAGAACCTGCTCGGCAACCACTTTGTAGCCACAACAGTTTCTGAGAAACTATTTTTCCATGCATAGCCTATTTCTACAATTAGTCTATCCCCTCCCCCTTAAAATATATCTATAGACAGCCTGTGTGGATTTTGATATAAATAGCTTGTTTGCTCAGTCTGCTTTCTAACAAATTCTTTGTTTTTAATCCTCAACCCAAGGGAGGATTTGTTAACGAATACGTTGGAGAGGTGATTGACGAGGAAGAATGTCGTGCCCGGATTAAACATGCTCAGGAGAACAATATTGGCAATTTCTACATGCTTACATTGGACAAGGTGAGAATTTGAATACAACACTAGTTTAATTTTTCTGTGATGTCTGTTATGGGAAACTTAATGTGTTGCTTTGCGGTTTCTGGAAGGATCGGATTATTGATGCCGGGCCCAAGGGAAATGAAGCGCGTTTTATGAACCACAGTTGTCAGCCAAACTGCGAGACTCAAAAATGGACGGTCAACGGAGACACACGTGTTGGGCTTTTTGCGCTTACAGATGTCCCTGCTGGTAAGTCAAACGTCATTGTTATGTGGAAGATATTGTAGTACAGCATCGCATTTTAACTGCTAATTCAAAAACATTTACGTGCTGATGTTTTCTTCCAAGGCACTGAGTTAACATTCAACTATAACCTTGAGTGTCTGGGCAATGGGAAGACAGTGTGCAAGTGTGGTGCATCTAATTGCAGTGGATTTCTGGGAGTGAGGCCAAAAGTAAGGAGATGATCCCCAGAGGTCATCTTTTGTACAGTATAATATTATGCCATAATTAAAGACTGATAACTGGTTTGACCAATATGTTTTTCTTGGAATTATACATATTTTAGAATTATTATTATTGTTAATGGCATTATTATTAACATTAAAATAAAACTGGGAAAACCTATTACCCATCTATAGTAAAAATAATTAGAAAAATGTAAATTAAAAATAATAATAATTATTATCAATATTAATAAAGAAAAAAATACAGAGGAAAACCAATGACCTGTCTATATAGTAAAAAATATTTAAAAAAAACAAATAGTAATAATAAAATAAAATACTGAATGGACACTGAAACAAAAACAAAACTGATATAATTTTCTAATGTTAAACAAATATTACAGTAACGTTTTTGGTATCCAAATCAAATTCAGTAATCCTTTCTGCATCAATAAGTGATTGTAGTTAAACATGTGAACTCTGTGTCTCAGAACAACCCCCCATCAGATGATAAAGGCCGTAAACTAAAGAAGAAGTCTCAGATGAAGCGCAAATCCCAGCAGGAAGTTATCAAGGAGCGGGAAGATGAGTGCTTTAGCTGTGGAGATGGAGGACAGGTTGTGTCCTGCAAGAGGCCAGGCTGCCCTAAGGTTTACCACGCCGATTGCCTCAATCTCACCAAGAGACCTGCAGGTCAGTCTTGAAGAATTTCTTGAAGAACAACTCTCTATGCCAGTGTCTTTAAAAAGAATTCTAAATCACCATGAATGAAGATCATACGTGATCATACGTGTTCTGAAATCATACAACAGTTTTCTGAGTGTGAATTTATAAATGAAATTTAAAGGGATAGTTCACCCAAAAATAAAAATTCTGTTATTAATTATTGTCGTTCCAAACCTGTAATTTAGAACACAAATTATGATATTTTTGATGAAATCTGAGAGCTTTCTGACCCTGTATAGACAGCAGTGTGCAACTGACATGTTTAAGGCCCAGAAAGGTACCATAATAGCCCATGTGACACACATTCGTCGTGGTACTGACAACACGCATTGAAGACTGACAGGGATGAGAAGAAATTGTTAAATAAAGTTGTTATTTTTGTTTTCTTTGTCCACAGAAAGTATGTCACATGGACTATTTTAACATTGCCCTTACTACCTTTCTGGGCCTTGAACATGGTAGTTGTGTTAGTAGCTCTCGAATTTCATCAGAAATACCATAATTTGTGTTTCGAAGATGAACAAAGGTCTTACAGGTTTGGAACAACGTGAGGGTGAGTAATTAATTTCAATTTTAATTTTTGGGTGATCCATCCCTAAAAGTTAATATTCACTGCTAATTAAGACGAAATGATATCTGATTCATTTTTGAGTCAGATCTTTTCAGTGAATCATCTGATCTGATTTACATATCCAATCTAAATGTTCACTGACTCAATGATCCGCACACAGCTGTTAACAACTCACTGGAGGGGAAGATTATCAGTGAATAACTTGTTTTGCTTTTCAGGCCGTTGGGAGTGTCCTTGGCATCAGTGTGACTTGTGTGGGCAGGAAGCAGCTTCCTTCTGTGAGATGTGCCCTAGCTCCTATTGTGTCGAACATCGAGACGGCATGCTTTTTATATCCAAACTGGATGGCCGCTTGTCATGCAGCGAGCATGACCCCTGCGGCCCCGAGCCTCTGGAGCCTGGCGAGATCCGTGAATATCCCACGGAACTCATGACACCATACCCTATAAACTTCATCAGGGCCGGCAAAACCAAATCCACAACCCTAAACACTAAGACTGTCCCGAAGGATCCCTCTCCCCCTGATGTAGCCCCTCATGCCTCCGTTAGCCCCTCCAGCAGCCCTCCACCACTTGACATCTCTTTAAACTGTGCATATTCACCAATTTCTTCATATGGAGAAGAAAAGGAAGAAGAGGGAGAAAGTTTGGTGCTATTAGAAAGGGATGGTGAGAAGAGCGTAACTCAAGATAATTCGGAACGATTGAGGATGAAGAAGAAAACCGAAGTATGAAGGTTTAATCTAATGACGCAAACTGACCTGAGGTTTACATTTCCCAATAGACCTCTTTGTAGCCATGTTTTCTCGCACTACTTTCTCTGAGGGTATCTGATGTACATCAGCTTCTCACTACAACATACTTGAAGATGGTTTGCATCTCCATCAGTAATCTCTTTGACAAACACGACACAGATTGACAAGGCTGACTCAAACGCTGACTGAACAGAACCCACTTTATACAGCGCTATGCGATATCAGATTGTCGCCAACGCTACATTTTTCTTGCTACGTCTGGGACTATAAAAGATATTGAACATCACAAAAACGCAACAGTGAAGAGAATGAAGATGCAATATTTAGGGAAAGGAATATATTTTTCCTTGGAAATTCCATTGCCTTCTTCATTAAGTCAAATAATAATGACTATAAACTCATTTACCAAAACTCATTTGTGCTGTATATTTGCTCTGTGAGCAAATGGTACAGAATTTAAGCTTAGGGTACATTTTACTGTTGAGTAAGTGGTTCATAAAAACTGCCTGGTCAAAAAAAGGCACCATTTGGGGTTAAATATGCAAATACTGGAGAGTCTAGGTTTAGATTTAGTTATTGCTGTGATTAATATGTTTCTGGCATGTTTCAAGTTTGGCAACAGTTCTGTTAACCCTAACTGGTACACTGCATAGCTTTTAATTTCTTAAACAACCATGTCGGAAGATACATGGGAGAAAAAAATATTTGATCCCCTGCTGATTTTGTATGTTTGCCCACTGACAAAGAAATGATCAGTCCATAAGTTTAATGGTAGGTTTATTTTAACAGTGAGAGACAGAATAACAACATAAAAACTCCAAAAGAACGCATTTCAAAAAAGTTATAAATTGATTTGCATTTTAATGAGTGAAATAAGTATTTGGTCCCCTATCAATCAGCAACATTTATGGCTCCCACATGTCTTTTATACAGGTACCGTACTGAGATTAGGAGGGAGTGCTCCTAATGTTATCTTGTTACCTGTATAAAATACACCTGTCCACGGAAGCAATCAGTCAATCAGATTCCAAACTTCCCACCATGGCCAAGACCAAAGAGCTATCCAAGGATGTCAGGGACAAGATTGTAGACCTACACATGGCTGGAATGGGCTACAAGACCATCGCCAAGCAGCTTGGTGAGAAGGTGACAACAGTTGGTGCAATTATTTGCAAATGGAAGAAACATAACATGTCTGTTAATCTCTGTCGGTCTGGGACTCCATGGAAGATCTCATCTCGTGGAGTTTCAATGATCATGAGGACAGTGAGGAATCAGTTATCACAAGATCCTACATGGGAGGATCTTATCCATGATCTCAAGGCAGCTGGGACCATAGTCACCAAGAAAACAATTGATAACACACTATGCCATGAAGGACTAAAATCCTGCAGTGCCCGCAAGGTCCCCCTGCTTAAGAAATCAAATGGACAGGCCTGCCTGAAGTTTGCCAATGAACATCTGAATGATTCAGAGGAGAACTGGGTGAAAGTGTTGTGATCAGGTGACACCAAAATCAAGCTCTTTGGGATCAACTCAACTCGCCGTGTTTGTAGGAGGAGGAATGCTGCCTATGACCCCCAGAACACCAACCCCACCGTCAAACATGGAGGTGGAAACATTATGCTTTGGGGGTCTTTTTCTGCTAAGGGGACAGGATAAATGCACTGCGTCAAAGGGACGATGGACGGGGCCATGTACCGTCAAATCTTGGGTGAGATCCTCCTTCCCTCATTGAAAATGGATCATGGATGGGTATTCCAGCGTGACAATGACCCAAAACACACGGCCAAGGCAACAAAGGAGTAGCTCAAGAAGAAGCATATTAAGGTCCTGGAGTGGCCTAACCACTCTCCAGACCTTAATCCCATAGAAAATCTGTGGAGGGAGCTGAAGGTTCGAGTTGCCAAACGTCAGCCTTGATGACTTGGAGAGGATCTGCAAATAAGAGTGGGACAGAATCCCTCCTGAGATGTGTGCAAACCTTGTGGCCAACTACAAGAAACGTCTGACCTCTGTGATTGCCAACAAGGGTTTTGCCACAAAGTCATGTTTTGCGAAGGGGTCCAATATTTATTTCACTCATTAAAATGCAAATCAATTTGAAATTTTTTTAAATGTTTTGTTGTTATTCTGGGTCTAACTGTTCAAATAAACCTACCGTTCAAATTATAGACTGATCATTTCTTTGTCAGTGAGCAAACGTACAAAATCAGCAGGGGATCAAATAATTTTTCCCCCACTGTATACCAAAGATTATAGAATATCCAAGACGTGTCACTCATATAGTTTTGAGTGGGGAAAAATGCAACACTCATTATGGCCGCTCTATCGAAGGAAGCCCCACCCTCTGAGTAAAAGAGCCAATCGCTACTTGGTGAAGTCAGTGCATCACTACAGAAGTCCCGGTTGCTACAGAAACAGTCAGCGTTCTGAGACGTGCACTCAGGACTGCGCATGCGCACTGGCTGATCTAGCCTGAAAAACAGGCTTTTTTTTAATGCTATTGGAGCATAAGGAACAACATTTATGAAGCAGTTGTTGTCAGATTTCATTGGTGATTTCAAACATGAAATTTATGCCCATGTACAGTTTACTAGATGACGATGTCAAGATTCATTGTGCCCAAATTGTGAAAGATTGGACACCACAGATTCCTGTGGGGAAAAACGTAACATGTCAGAAAAATGTTAATCACTGCAATAATACTTCAATCTTGAAATCTTAAAATATTTGCTTGTTGCAACTTTTTTTTGGCCAGGCAGTTTATTAAAGCCCTTAGTATACTTTGGTTTTTACGCAAAGGCTATATGGATACAGTGCGTGTCATGTAAATTTGAAATAGTAGTTTTTATTGGTTCTAGAAAGAAATAGCGCAGACATTGGACAAAAATGAACATTTTTAGCATGTAAGTACTGTATCAATCCCCTGTGTTTGTGTACGCTATCAAATGAAGTTCACTGTGCATTTGGCTGTACACGTACGCTAAGCATTTGCGTCCAAACTGAAGTTTACTTTGGACTTAAGAGTGCAGTAAATTGTGATCGTAATTAATAAGATTAAAATATCAGTGTCTCGATCCTAGGCAACTGTTTAAATAACTTGAAGACTATCATTTTGAAGCACTTTTGTATAATAATCCAAATTCGCCTGCTAACATGTTAAGACAAAAGCAGAATATTTAGAAGTATGCTTATAATTTATTTAAGATCATTTAGGAAATTTACCCAGAATTGTCTTTAAATTAATATTTGCCAGTCTGGCAGAAAATCCAGAAAAACTTGATGCAATCTACAAAGGACGTGTTTTGATTTATCATATCCACTTTAGGAGACATAGGAGACAGATATTCCCAAAATTCCTTGGTGTAAATTATTCTGTGACTTTAAAGGTGAACTGTGTGGTTTTGTAAGCACTTGTGGCATCTAACAGTTACAAAATTTTCAAACAAACAGGAAGTCCTGTGCCAACTTGAAGTGCAACTAAGTCTCTTAACTGGACTAGTCAGATAAGCAAAAGACGGTCTGTTCTGTCTTGCTGTATATATTTTTATACATTAAATCTATATGGGAGAAGGTGACAGGCTTTGCCTGATAATTAAACACTCCCAGTCAAATCTTTGGCATTTAGTGAATTAATGATAAATTTTCCATAAAGGCTGAAACCTAAAATGATTTGAAAGACCATACAATTTAAACTGAAACCTTGTAGTGTAAAACACTATTACTGGCAACAAACACCCTTTATAGTCTTCTGTGAAGCTAATGTATAGGACAAATGATTGTTGCTTGTTGCATGTCTACTCCTGAAATTTCTCTGCTGGTTTTCCTCACCCCCATTCAACTGATCAAGTGTTCTTGAACAGCATTTCAAATTTTTTCCTAAACTGTATTTATGTATATAATTGCACTTAATAGTTTTAACGCTGCTCTAAGAGTCATTCCACTTCAGTATATTTCAGACAAATTTCAGGCAAAAGGGAAAAAAAATATATCTGTTGCCTTGTTAGAGATTTTAATTGTGCTGTAGTGCTTTGTACAGAATAAACAACAGTACACATTTGTTGCTTCCTGGTTGCTGTTTTTACCACCTCCCTGTATATAGTTTGATCATCTTTGTACTTTTTAATTTGTTTATTGCATTTGACAGTCATTACTTGTCCTTAATTAAATGTGAGTAGAACGGTTGAACTGTAAATCTCACAAAAAAACTGTCAACAAATGCTTGGGTGATATTTCACCCCAAAATAAAAAAACAATTATATTTTGCACAAAGAAAATGACGTTTTGAATTGCAACACTAATTGCATGACAATTAGGCACATTTCCACATGCAATTGCCTTCAGCCTACATTAGGGCAGAAAAAACACCTTTCTCATTACTGTAACACAAAACAATTGTATTTATATCGTAAATTGTAAGTAGACATAATGGTAGCATTAATTGTATATATACTGATAATAAAAGCTGAAAGCTTAAGCATAATAATAATAACAATAATGAAAAATGTTCTACCTAGACAATTTTCTGCATAACAGTAATGAAATTTTTTTGGGCAGAATTTGGGGCAATTGTCATTACAATAGCGACGCAATGACAAAGTCTTGCAACTAATTTTATTTTCTTTGTGCAAAAGATCCTGAAAGTGCAGAGTGATTCCATTTCAGGTAATTTAATTTAATAATTTCATTTTAATTTCTATGCAATCTGGGCTCAAGCTTTTTTTTTAAGGTTTTTGTTACTTGATAAATTCAAAATATTTATAATCAATTCAATGAATTTCAGTCCAGACAGAATGGTAATATTAAAAAAAAAAAAAAAACTTGAGCCCAGATTGCATAGAAATTAAAAACACTTAAATATGTGAGGGCAAGCAAGAATAGGCAGCAAAGGATGAATATGATATGTAGTAAAAAATAATAATAATAAACTAAACTAGACTAAACAAAATACAAGCATGCTGCATATGCTTGATATTTCATCATCGCATTATCTGGCAGCCTTGATTGAATTGGTCTGCTTCGCTTATACTATTTTGATACATTTAAACAAAATTGTTAAAAATTTTATATGCAACAGCTGTTGAAGATCACATGCTTAAGTGTAATTTCACAGTAAAATGTAACAAAGTAACAAAATTTTGTCCTGTAGGACACCCAGTGAAAATGGCACAATATCAGGATATCTCAGGATAACTCTGGAATAACATGTAAAATAGGCAAAGTTTCACAAGAACCATATTTTTAGCTTCAGGCCTTGTTGAGCAGTATTTAATACAGGCACAATATGAACTGAGAGCAAACCAAGGCTGTATGTACAAAGTACGCACAAACATGTTCACGACTCACAAGTTAGTGTCCCAGTTTACAATATCTTACCCTAATTGCATTGCAGTAAAATTAAATAATAAAAAGAACATTGTAAACATTAACGTCACATTCATCAAATGCTGCACACTGACTCGCTTTTGGAACACAGCAAAGACCTATCACACAATCAACTGCAAATAATAGACAAACACGATACAGGAAGCTATGGGTTCCATTATTAAACACTGCAAACTAACTGAAACGCTTTAGCTTTTTGTTGTTGAGTTGATACTTCCAGATATCAAAGTCACCATGATATCATAATGACTTAAGTAAGTATGGTTATTAGCCATTGAGATTTTGACATCAGCTTTTCAGCTTCATTACTATTCAAGAACATTATCATTGAAAACTGCCTTTTACTATGTAATTTTCCTCCCCATTAACAACTAAATCTTTATCATTACAAGAAAAAAAATGTTTGAACTGGGAAAATGTTTGATCTGAAAAAACTGCAACTTAAATGGCTCCAGGTCAGTGTGAACATAAGAAACTAAATTGTTCATACATGAGTGCAGTGTGTGACAAATGAAGGGTGTAAACATTACGATCCTCAAAAGATCTATAAAATGGAGACACTTTAAATTATAAAAGGTGATAGATCACTCAAGGCATTGTTTGGGAAAATTGGCAACGATCACCTCCATGCAATGGCATCTGTCCCTAAAGCTTGCTTCGTGTCTTTTCTTTTTGGTAAAACGGATTGCCATGCACTGTTAATATCTGCTTGAGTCAACATTCTCAGGTCCAAAAAATGTTCCTGACAAAGGGAAAAAAAAAGTTCATTGCTGGAACACAGGAAAAAGTGGAATCCTTCATCTTCTTTTTCAAAAATCCAATCTACATACAGCACATCAGAAAAAACAAAAAAAATTAAAAGAAAAAAAAGGGAAACAGCAATAAACTCCAGCTGACGCTTTGAGGAGTATAAAAGATGGTGAGCTTCCAGTCATCCCAAAATAGACCATATGATACAGCAGTTTTTCCTGTGATAGGTCAGTTATGGCAGCAGTTGTCAAAATAAGAGTCCTTCTTTTGCCCAAGATCCACCCCCTTCTCCTCTGTGAGGATACAACACCAAAAAATAAATCAAAATAAAAACAATGTCACATTATTTTAGCAATTCTATTTCTATTATTATTTAGATTCCTCAATAAAGTTATAAATAAAATTATTAAATGCATACAGGACAATTAAATGTATGCATGCACACACACACACACACACACAAAAAAACGTTGCTTTCTCTTTTCTTAAACCCTCCCTGTCTGAAATTTTGCATTACAAGCACTTTGTGTGTTTAATCACTTGTTGTATTCCTCAATTGTAAGTTGCTTTGGATAAAAGCGTCTGCCAAATGAATAAATGTAAATGCAAATGATCATCTGACTATTTCTATCCACCTTATTTTGCAATGCAGAAGTATGCTGTTATTTTTGAATGTGCAAGATTTCTGATACAATAGCAGTTATAGGGAAATAACCAGAAGGATAACAAGTAAAATAAACAGAGTAACTATCTAAGCTCCAAACCAGTGTGCTAATGATTAAAATAAAAAAAATACCAGTTTACAATATGAATCAGCTAACAGACTGTTTTTGTACAGGTGAAATAAAGTGGATGACACCAGAAGCCTTGCACATTCAAGTTACAAATGGCCACACATTAAAAGTAAGGTGGATAAAAGGTTTAAAATTAATAATGGTAATGGCAGCAAAAAAAGCATCCAATGTGTTTCTATTGATACTCTAGAAAATACACAAGTACATCTGTGTGAAGTACATGTACATCTGTTCTTGAAAATAAATTTGTTATAAAATAATTATTAGGCATCCAAGCCCTTGTAGGTTAAACAGGTGTTTCTAATTTCCAAGCTTGTATATCTTTGCACATATGTGACCCTGGACCACAAAACCAGCCTTAAGTAGCACAGGTATATTTGTAGCAATAGCCAAAAATACATTGTATGGGTCAAAATTATCCATTTTTTTAATGCCAAATATCACAAGGATATAAAGATCACGTTCCCTGAAGATATTTTGTAAATTTCCTACCGTAAATATATCAAACCTTATTTTCTGATTAGTAATATGCTTTGCTAAGAACTTCATTTGGACAACTTTTTAAAGGTTTTTTTGCATATTCCAGACAGTTGTATCTTGGCCATATATATTGTCCTATCATAACAAACCATACATTAATGGAAAGTTTATTTATTCAGCTTTAAGTGGATGTACAAATCTCAATTTAAAAAAAAAAAAAAAAAATTGACTTATGACTGGTTTTGTGGTCCAGGGTCACATACATCAAAGTATCATTGTTTCTTCACAAACATGGTCCTAGCAAGCAGTTTAGTTCATTGTAATGAAAATTATTTGTGCTTTAATGCTTACGCTAAGCAACAAGTAACTGAGCCTTGTACCTGAAACACACAGAACCAGGTGTAAAATAACAGTTTCACTTTGCAGCAGTTCTTACCTTGCATGAACTCTAAAGCACAGCTACTGAAATCTTCAGCCACTTTCTGAAACACCTCATCTGTATAAAAAAAATAAAAAAAAGAGAAGTGAAACTTCTCGGTATGTAATTGCACGTTACACACAAGTACTGCTCAATAGAGCAGATAAACTGAAGCATCGCTTACCAACATTTTTTCCTGTTTTGCTGGAGGTCTCTAAATGTTGTGCACCTATTTCTGCCAAAAAAAAAAAAAAGTGTTTGATTGAAATGCTTTGAAACAGAAAAAAACAAAAAAAGCTACATTCATGCTTACCATCTGCAAAGTCTTGAACATCATGGTAGTCTACTTGCCGCACACTCCGATCTGCCTCAATGAGGTCACTCTTGGTGCCACACAAATATATCTTGCAGTGCTGAAAAGAAAATAATGTGTCTGTGCTGAATTATCTTGTGAGATGCTAGTGTTATTGTGAGATGTGGGTATATTTTACCTCTTCACAGTTCTGTAACTCCTTCACCCAGAACCTGGCCCTTTCAAAACTGCTGCTGTCTGTCAAGTCTGTGTGAATGTTAAAAACAGCCAAATATTTTGGTGGAAAATTAGATGTTTTCAAGATTTTTCACTTGTGAAGCAGCTTTTTTTTTTTTGTTCAAAACTTTGGACTTAAGTTTTTTTTTTTTTTTGAAAGAAATTAATATTTTTAATTCAACAAGGATGCATTAAATAGACCAAACGTGACAATAAAGACATTTATACGATATTTAAATTCCAGACCAATGGCTAGTGAAAATCCAGCTTTCCCATCACAGGAAAAAAATACATTTTTAAATATATTAAATATAAAATAAATAATTTAAATATATTAAAATAAAATAAAATTTAAATTGTACAAATATTCCTCAACGGTAGTGTTTAAAAAAATTTACAGTAAGATATTAAAACAGCAAAATTAAATAAATTGTTTACAAACTAAATAATTGACTTTTCTATTGCCATTGTACTGAGCAAATACATAATAAGCCTTTTCAGAAATGATATAAAATAACTTTTTCCCCACAAAAATATATGCAGATTTTATTACTATTACTATTATTATTCTCATTATTAATATTAATTAAATAGAGTAGTATAAAATAAAATAGTATTACAAATAACTAATAATTAATCTTAATCTAAAATTTGGGCCAAAATGTAGAATGAAATAATAACATCATACTAATTTATTATTAATAATAATAATAATAATAATAATAATAACAACAACAACAACAACAATTCATTTGAAAGCCCTAAAAAGTACATTGAGTAAATTTTTTTTTTTTTTTTTTTTGACCTCTGTCAATTTTGCATGGACCCATATTTTAACCAAACACATAAACTGCCTAGCAGGACTCTTAACTACTGTAAAATGTACACAGAGTGAGCAAGCATGAGCCACTTCCTTGCTCAATGTCACCTGACTGCTAGACTAGCTGGTGCATGCTGCACTTTGGACTTCTTTCCATCAAACTGTGAGAGAGGGATATACCATAGCAGACAATGGCAGCACGGGCTCCTCTGTAATAGATTCTGCTCATAGCTTCATAGCGTTCAGATCCAGCAGTGTCCTGGGATGAAATGAAACACAAAGTAACTAATGAGTGGGTGATCAGTGTTTATAAAGGCTTTAGTATCTACACTTACCCATATTCCCAGAGTAACCACCTTGTCACCAACGTTGAGGGCTTTCGCAACAAACGCAGCCCCTATAGTCTTAATGAGACAAAAATCAATCGTTAAAGATGAAAAAAAAACATATACACAAAGCCTAGAAACATCATATCAGGTCATCGTCAAAAAGCCACTGACATCAACGGAAGGTGGCTTTACCTGTGGAGCTGGTTTACAGTATGTGACACATGATTAGAGATTGTTGATAGCCAGCTAGACGTACATTATACACAAAAATATCTTTAATGAGAACAAACAATCTCAGAATATGATCCATTACTTCTAGAACTAGAGGTTGCTAACACATACTTACATTTTGATATGGTCCCACAAGAAACCGGCGATGTACATATCTCTCCACCAGACTGGTTTTACCCACACTCTCCTTGCCAAGCATGACCACCTTAGCATCCACTCGCATGGCAGTCATGATTGTATGGGTTTGTAGAAAAAGACTCTTAAAAAAAATGTGCATATAAGGGTTTACATAAGGCATGTTACAACTAAATCGATATAGAAATCTGTTTAATTGTATTAAACATGTACTTTTATTGATAGATAGACACTTTCATTACGATGTCGTTGACTGACATACTAAACCACATGTAAAGTACGGTAAAAGTAGTATGACATTTAATATTACATTTAAAGTAAATATATTTTAAATGTACTAAAACGAAACATTTAAAGTACTCGAGTTTAAATAAAAATGCCATTAAAGTCTATTTTTGGTTACCATAAATATACTTCCATTTAACTGCAATTAGCATGCAGTTAAGTGTTCGAAAACATTACATAAGTATATTCTTTTAAAATATATTATTTCCGTAAAAAACAATTTTTTAAAGTACACCAAAGTGCTGGGTTTCTTAAGATTTCTGTCACTAGTTACATCTATAGAGCTAGCTTTGGCTAATAACGCAATCTCAGTATGTCAAACAAAATATTATCCATATGAAACACACTAGCGGTTAATAGACGTTCTCACATTTTTTTTTTTACTTACCTAGGCTCTTGGTGTATCTGTTGACGGGACTTCAGTGTTCCAGAGTGATTGTACTGACAGATAAATACTGTAACTGGGTGGCTAATGGTTTAGTTAGCAATGCACGCTGGTGTGCCACAAAAGCTCATTATAATAAAACTGAAGACTGCTTGACGTGTAAACACATAAGCAGCGAAACGCAAGACACATCAAACTGAGGACACGTTCAAAAAAATAAAACATTCAAGTGATATGTTCAACCTTCTTCAACCTAATGCGACAGAAGAGAGCAGCTTAGCTTTCAACATCAATAAATACAGCAGAGCTAGAGAACTTCCAAGCCATATTTCCTCGTTTACATGGAAAAAATGGACTGACAAATGTTATGTATTCGGTCAATGAGGAACCGTAGTGTGTATGGCTAGCTGGAATAAACTAGTGTGTGTTTTTTTTTTTTTTGTTTATATAGAGGAGGATGTGACTTCACTATGGACAGGGGTTGTGTTTCAAATACCGATGTTTGAATCGCGAAAGAATCGTTCTTATGAACCGAAGCTTTCCAATGAACAGATTGAACATTCGTTGACGGATCAGTGTGAATCGGTTCCAGCGATTCTGAAATAAACAGAAATGTCAGGAGCAAAACGCAATTTAAGTTCTATCAAAGCGCATAAAAAATAGCGGAATTTTATACTTAAAAAAACCCATGTTATTAAATCTAAACATGAATTAGAATATTGTTTAATGTGAATGCTAATTATATTTAGACTCAATATAACTGTATTTTAATGAGATAAAACGTGGTCGTAAGAAACTAAACATGGACACGTTAAATTTCAATAAATGCCCAGTAACAAAACGTAATCGAATCGATGTATCGCTTTTAACATCGGGAATCGCTTGTAATATCAGGACTACTTGATGGCGTTTTTGATCTTTCTCAATCGGATTTAAATTAAACTCTTCGAAAGAACCGATTCGCGGAAATGATTCAGTTGTTATCACTACAGGCACGTGCTACATTTTGGTTCCGTTTAATGTCTGAGCCGTTACTTTGATTGGCTGGTCGAATCATTTGGCGCGTCACAGTTGGCTGAATATCTGATTATCTCTCTGTGATTGGCTGCTTCTCTCTGCCACTCAGGGGTTCTTCATCCAGAGTGGCTGTTCAGCTTCGGCACCGCCTAAGGTTGCCAAAATGCTATCTAGGTAGGAAACTCATTACGATTTGAAACACAACCCTAGTGTTCGGGGGAGGAGAATCAGAGCTCCTGCGAAAATGGCGTCTCCGAAAACAGTTCCTAAAGATGCCCAGGTAAATAATGCATCAGAAACTGTTTTATCTCTGTGTTGTGCAACATTTATTGTTTTTACATGATAGCGATTAAAGCAAGATGTTTAAATAGCGACTGTGTATTTTATTAATCTTATTCTTCTTTGTGTACACACATGCGTTAGCACGCTAACTGGTCCACTGTAATGCATTTTAATTTGGCGCGAATATAACGCAGTGTGTCATAATTTACCACATTTTTACGAATATAAAAATTTTACGTGCGTTTATGATTGCTGCGTTAAAACTTAAACTTAGACAAGTTAACTGTTGCAAAGATGTAGCGATGATGCTAATATAATATGCATATTTTCCTTGTACACTTTTTACTTTTATTTTCTTTTCTTTATTTCTATATATTTGTTTATATACAATTTTGTACTTTATTTTATTTTTACTTTGTTTTTTACTTCAAAGGTTATGATGCAGATTCTTAAAGACATGGGAATCACGGAGTACGAGCCCAGAGTGATCAATCAAATGTTGGAGTTTACATACAGTAAGTCAAAACGATTTTTTTAATGCTTTAACAAACTCCAGCTGTTACTGTTCTGTGCTAGTAAATCTAATAACATTTTTAATGCTAGTCAATCATAATAACATCTGCTGATGATTTATTTTTTATTTTAAACAGGATACGTAACAACTATTATTGAAGATGCAAAAATATATTCCACCCATGCCAAAAAGTCCAATGTGGATGCAGATGATATAAGGTTAGCAATCCAGTGTCGAGTGGATCAGTCGTTCACATCTCCTCCACCACGAGATGTAAGTTGTTAACTTTTTCTTTTAAATGCATAACACATACATATATGTGACTTTGAATAATTAATAGTGGTGGTTGGTTCATGGTTTTAGTTCCTGTTGGACATTGCAAGGCAGAAGAACCAAACTCCTTTGCCCTTGATCAAACCATACACAGGTCCACGTCTTCCACCAGACCGCTACTGTCTCACCGCACCAAACTACAGACTGAAGTCCTTACAGAAAAAGGTATAGCTCTGATCTTAAATTTCTGTTTGCATACCTAGGGATGGGAACAAGGTCTAGTGATGTATTACTACTGTTATTGTACCTGTAGTGCAGTGGTTCTCAACTCTCTTTTTTTGTTTTTTTTTAATCCAATGTCCCCATTCACAACAATATTTGAAGGCCTTAATATTGTTTTTCAAACATAATTTTAATCTATGATGAAAATGTTTTTATTTAAATAATTTTTTTAGGAGTTGAATTCAGTGACCCTACTCTTTTTACCAATTAATTCACATGACTCATCCAGTCATTTGTGATATACAGGCTAAAAGTGTGGTCACATTTGAAAATTTTGTGAGCAAAAAGGTCAACGGTCTATAGTCAGTAGCATATGATTCATGCGTGTAAAGCACAGCTCAGATGGAGTAACCTTTCAAATCAAGCAATTTTCAATTGGGCAACACAGCAAATTCGCATGATCCTAAATGCGTTGCAAAATCTGTGTGGGTATTCCTTACTCTCATGTGAATTTCCTCTGCAAAATTCATTGAACAATGGTAGATGTGACTGCAATAAAGATAAAAGGATTAGTTCACTACTAGAACAAAAATATACAGATAATATACTCACCCTCTTGTCATCTAAGATGTTCATGTCTTTCTTTCTTCAGTTGTAAAAAAATGATGTTTTTTGAGGAAAACATTTCAGGAATTTTCTCCATAAAGTTGACTTCTTTGGTGCCTGCGAGTTTGAACTTCCTAAATGCAGTTTAAATGCAACTTCAAAGGGTTCTACACAATCCCAGCCAAGGAAAAAGGGTCTTATCTAACGAAACAATTGCTTATTTTATTACACATTAAATTCTTTTTACCTCAAATGCTCATCTTGTCTAGTTCTGTGATGCGGATGCATACTCTATGCACTCCGGTTCAATACAGTTAGTGTATTGAACATCTCATTTTCTCCTCCAACTTCAAAATCGTCCTACATCGCTGCAGAAATACCGATCCAGTGTTAACTAGGTATGTGCACAGCGACTAATTTGATAGTCGTTTAAACGAAAGTTTTGTATCCGACTAGTAGACTGGTCTAAAAGCAATATTCCCCCTAAAAGATGGTACGGAAAAAAAACTATGTATGTGCATGCATATAATGGCCTACATTTGAAATATTTATCTATAAATCACACTGTCAAATTCCGCTTGCCTCGTGTTATCATCATTTAATTTTAGGCGGTCGTTAAAAAGGGAAAAAAAAAAGGAAGAGCATACACTCAACGTCAGCCAATGCTTAGCTTATTTATTAAAATCAGCCTGACAATTCTTCATATAACGTTATCCAACATATTAAAACACAAGTCAAAAACAATAGGAACGTTTTTCAAGGAAAAGCATTAAAACAGCTTTTAAAAACTTGCGTCATGTAAAAAAAAAATGCAACAATGCCCATTTTACTTACTCTAGACCATGCGCTTTTGTTCAGCAAGTTATCAGCGCGGTCTGGTGAACTACGAAAAAACATAGTCGCAGGCACACAGAGATAAACGAAAGGCAAGCCGATATTTTGAGAAAGTGCCTGGACATCCCGCACCACCACCGAAGTGGGTCTTCGTTTAGAGCAGTTTCAAACCGGTCCTGCGAGCACCCCCAACACTACACATTTTCTGTGTCTTACTCATCTATCACACCTGATTCAACTAATCAGCTCATTAGTAGAGACAGCAAGACCTGGAATGGGTGTGTTAGATATGAGAGACCTACAAAATATGCAGCGTTGGGGGTTCTCGCAGGACCAGGAACGGTGCGGACTGGATCGCAGCAGCGGCCGGTTGTAGTGAATGCCATGATTGACATTTGCCGGCTTTGGCTAGCCTCTAAGCTATCGCCTATGACGTGCCTGTTATGCATTGCTCCAGTACAGTTATTGTAAGCCAATTTGATATTACACTGTTTACACACAACTTTTTTTTTAGATTCTTTCTAATTCAAAATAATCCCACACCTTGCTAGTCTTTCGCATGGTCATGAGATCTCTATAAGTGCAATGCGAGGTCATGCATGGTTTTCTGCGCTGGGTAAAATATGGACAAACTACAAAATATAGCTGTTTTGACCCAGCAGTTGGGTTACTACCCAGAAGGTTGGGTTAAACATTTAACCCAACCGCTGGGCATGTCCATATTTTACCCAGCGCTAGGTTGTTTTTAACCCAGCAGTTTTTAGAGTGAATGTATTATTTTTCAAATGTTTAATTTTAACTTATTTAAATGTTTTAAATGTAACGTTAAAATAATAGCAATTTAAATCATAAAATTTTTTTTTTTTTTTTTCTGCTGTGTAGTCGACTGTTGTTTTCAGTGTCGACTAGTAGGAGCTATACCATTTAGTCGACTAGACCCGCACATTCCTAGTGTTTACAAAGTGAATGTGCGAAGAGGGTCAAACACCCTTTACAAAAAAGGTAAAACAGTGATGTAGGACGATTTTGAAGTTGGAAGA
>JAHKKF010521087.1:0-42731 GCA_019740295.1 Labeo calbasu | reverse complement strand
ACATATATCCGTCTATGTTCGCACGAATCATTCATGATCCAGCTTCACTTACAGCAGAAGTGAGTATAAGCGTTTTTTTTATGAATCTTTGCGATCGCCTTTCTTTATAACGTGGTAGTTAGGATGTTTAGCGGCTAAACGCGGCTAAATGCGGCTAATGTAAACAAGATCGTCTTTCCACAGAGAGATGAGAGGGGCGGGGTGAGCAGAGCTCATTTGCATTTAAAGGACCAACCCCTTAGAATGAGATGATTTTTGCAGAGCTGATTTTGGCAAGGTAAAAAGGGTGTTGTTTTACAAAACCATTGAGAATTTTTAATCAAAGTATATTATGGACTTTTCATTAAGACCCTAAAGAATCATATCAACTTGGCATCCGGTGACCCCTTTAAAACACTAGGTTAGACGTCCCATTTTATGGTGGCAAGTTAGTGCCACATGAAGTTGCAAACTGTTCAACAAGATTTAGAGGTAAGGGTCAGAGATTAAAACAGCCAGACGCAGAAAGAGAAAGTCAGACTCTCGATTTCTCAGTGTCTTTACTGTGTTAGTGCGACGGCTTTGCGATTTCAGTCCACACCGTGGGGCGAACGCCACACAAAAGCGCATTTGATATGTCCGAGTTCTGCGTTTGAAGGCTCTCTATAGGTGACTCTCTGTCTGGCTGCAGGAAAGTTGTGACTAGTCTTTCTAAGCGCTGCCCTCCAGAATCGCCTCTGGCACCAAACAATTCAAAACTCCCAGGAAGAGGACAAAAATATGGCTCACTAAAACAATATAGCATGGACAGCAAAAGTCTGAGTGGCCAAAAACTTTCCTAGACAAGGTGTCACACATCTGTATGCCATCTCAGCGAAGATCACGACTGTTGTTGTGTGTGCCGCTAATTCCCCAGACCACTGAGATGTGCCCCGCTTATTCAAGTCAATTCTCCAGCAGCTATTAACCCCCAGCTGTTCATATGCCATTAGATAACCATCATCTTAATAGATGTAAACAAAATCTGCCAGGCTGCGCGTTTCAGGAAGGTGCAGCAATTTACAGGGCTCAGATTCAGTGGCATCCGCGATGACATTTGGAGTGACTCATTTCATCTGGCAAACAATTTACTGCCTCTCTCCTGGCAAAAACCTTGAACATATTCAGTCACACACAACATTCAATCATGTTTGTTATCTTTCTCAGAGTACAAAGTTAAGGATTAAAAGATCTATAACGTCTTTTAAAGTTTGCACGCAGCTTATTGAGAGCAACCATTAAGGTATTTCTCCTTCTCAAATAAATTAGCATGAGCGCCATATCTTGTATCTGAGGGAATTAGACTCACGCAATCAAACCCAATCAGATTCTATCAAACGCTCACGTAAACCGGCATAATGACAAGCAGCCGAAGCCAAGCAAATACGCTCATCCGTGTGATCTGGTGCGGCTTCGGAGAAAGTGAGTTAAATCGCGTCCATGGTGGCGGTTCGTGGAGTCCACAGGGGATGGGAGTGATGAGCAGAAAAGCGTTAATCTCGGCCATGTTTCATTTCACATGTTGCTATGAATAATTCAGCAGTGGATTACTCCATCACACTCGTGGCCTCTCTTCCTGCATCTCTACTCTCATTAAAAAACCCATAACGTCAGAGTCCCTGACTCTAAACCCCTGCCACGCGCAGCCTCTGGCTGCGAAGGAAACATAGGATGTATAGTTATACTAAATGCGAACGTGTGTAACTTCTGGGAGAGCACTGGAAATGATCTGATTGGACGTGTTTGAAGAGCTTGACTGCGTTAGTCCCTATGTAACATGATTTAGAGGACTTTGTTTAGAACAATGTGCCATAGGTTTGTATTAGATTGCGCAAAAAGTCCTGTAGAGAATAATCGTGCTAGACTGCTTCCATCTGTCCGCCTGTTTTCTTTGCATCTATGATAGAATTACCCAAGAAAGTGCTATGCATTTACAAAACGGAGCCCTCCGTCAAGCGCATCAAGTATTCATAACGCGAGTATGGACTGCAAGAGGTGTGCAAGGTTGTTTCCACCACGGGGAGTTTCTGTGAATGGAAAAGGACGACTACTAATGGCCAGAGAGGCTCCTGTGTGGGGATCGAAGGTCATAAATCAGTCTTAAACTGTCAGATAAACACCTTATTATGGAAGGATCGTATCTAACAATCACACAATAAATCTCGGATGGTTTGTAACCCACTGAAAATATTGATTTTCACCTGTACTGCCAAAAAACTTCTTTGAGAACTTGCGAATATTGTAAGATGCATAACACTCTCATGGGAACTCGTGATCATTTGTACAACTCTGCAAAACTGTGATATGCAACTTGGATCATACAAAATAGTTGCAGTCATGTTTAGGTTTGATTTTTGAAGCTATACTGTACATACTTTTTGCCATTTTATATAAATCAACTTAAAGGCAAGCAGTAGAGGTCAAAAGTTTACATACACCTTGCAGAATATGCTAAATGTTAATTATTTTACCACAATAAGAGGGATCATACAAAATGCATGTTATTTTTTAATTTAGTAACGACCTGAATAAGATATTTCAGTAATACTTTACAATGAGGTTCATTAGTTAACTATATTAATTAACATGTACTATGCTTTTAGCATTTACTAATTCATTAATTAAATCACAAGTAGTGTTTGATAACATTAGTCAATGCACTGATATCTTACATGAACAAAGATTAATAAATAGTGTAATAAATGTATAGTTCATTGTTTTTTCATGTTAGTTAATACATTAACATTAATACATTAATTAATGTTAACAAATGACACCTTATTGTAAAGTGTTTTGTTTAGTGATAGTTGTTCACAAGTCTCTTTTTTGCCCTGAACAGTTAAACTACCCACTGTTCTTCAGAAAAATCCTTGAGGTCCCACAAATTCTTATTCTGTATTTAAACCCTTGCCAACAATGACTGTATGAGTTTGAGATCCATCTTTTGACATTGAGGACAACCGAGAGACTCATATGCAACTATTACAGAAGGTTCAAACGCTCACTGATGCTTCAGAAGGAAACCCAATGCATTAAGAGCCAGGGGGTGAAAACTTTTGAGTTTGAAGATCAGGTTAAAATTTAACTTATTTTGTTCTCTGGGAAACATGTAAGTATGTTCTGTAGCTTCTGAAGGGCAGTAATAAATAAAAAAATATGATATTTAGGCAAAACAAGAAAAAAATTACCCATCCTCATTCTGTTCAAAAGTTTTCACCCCGGGCTCTTAATGCATAATTTTTCCTTTTGAGCATCAGTGAGTGTTTGAAACTTCTGTAACAGTTGCATATGAGTTGCTCAGTTGTCCTCAGTGTGAAAAGACGGATCTCAAAATCATACAGTCATTGTTGAAAAGGATTCAAATACACAAAAATGCTGAAAAACCAAAGAATTTGAAGAACAGCGGGCAGGTTAACTGTTCAGGACAAACAAAGGACACATGAACAACTATCACTAAACAAAAAAAAGCAGTGGATCAATCAAGTAACAACACAGTATTAAAAATCAAGCGTGTGTAAACTTCTGAAAAGGGTCATTTTTATAAATGTAACTATTATTTTCTCTTGTGGACTATAGGTAAACTTTGTATGATTTTGTTTTATTTTTGTAAAATAATTAACATTTTGCAGATTCTGCTAGGTGTATGTAAACCTGTGACCTCAACTGTAGTTCATCCAAAAATAAAAATAGTGTCATTAATTACTCATTCTCATGCTGTTCCAAAACCTTCGGTCATCTTTGGACCACAAATTAAGATATTTTTGATGAAATCTGAGAGCTTTCTGACCCTGTATAGACAGCAACGCAACTACCACGTTCAAGGCCAAGAAAGATTAAATAGTCCACGTGACACTAGTGGTTCCACCGTAATGTTAAGAAGCTACAAGAACAATTTTAGTGCCCAAAGAGAACAAAAATAACTACTTTTTCAACAATTTCTTCGACGCACGTTAATGACAGTACCATGCTAACAGGTTCAGAAAGCTCTTAGATTTCATCAAAAATATCTTAATTTGTGCTTCAAAGACATGTGAAAGTCTTACGGTTTTGGAACGACATGAGGGTGAGTAATTAATGACAGAATTTTCATTTTTGGGTGAACTATTCCTTTAAACTCTAGAGTTTGAGTTCCCAGCATTCACCAAGAATGTCCTCCTCATCTGTCTACACGGACTCACATCAGGCGAACGATGCAGTAGGTACGTGGGAGTCCGTCTCAAAGTGATGTGCACTTGACAGCAGCGGGGTGTTCAGGGTGAGAGGTTTTCCAGCAAATTACACTCCACGTGTGTGACCGGTGTGACAGGAGCGTCGACTCAGCACCTTCCGCAGATGTTCCACAGATGCCTTCCATCAGTAAAGCCCCTCCGCTCGTAAAACCATCCGCCACCCGCTTTACGACAGGACTGTGTGCGGGCCACAGCCGTGATTATGATCTTGTTAAAACCAAATGAGGTGAAAATGCAAAGAGGACGTGGGGGTATGGCAGTAAAAATAATCCCGCAAATCCATGTTTTGATATGATGTACAGTGATGGGAGTGACTATGCATATGTATGCGGCCACTTCATGTTAAGTGAACCTCTCGCAAGGTCATGTTTGAACAGGTTTATTGTCAACAAATCAGTGCAAAGAGAAGTAAATAGTTTGCTGACCTTTTGCACAGCTTGTGTCAAGAGTGTCAGTATGGCAGATGGTCACGTTTATAATTATTCTAAATGCAACGCAACTATATGTGTGAGTATGTGTGCATTCAATTTACATACACAAGTACATGGTGATTTAGGGCATATAACATTTCAAAGGGCCAATCGCTGCTTTTGGATTTCAGGATTGGAGTTCTGATTGGTTGACAAGAATGTTTTAAAAGCAACAAAGAACATTGTGTAGATCACATTATGCTTAACACAACATCAACCTCCACTCATTTTGCTCATGCAAATAGATGTGCATATCTTTTCTACAGTAACAGTAATTGTCAGGATGATTTCCTCATCTAATGACACGTAACATTTTAAAACATGCACTGCATCTGCATAAACTGGGGGATTTCAAAGAAGGTTTAATGACATTTGTGCATGTTGGCTTCACTTTATGTGTTTATGTGTGTAGTTGCACAAGTTGCTCCATAATTACAGTTGCATGTACAGATTATGAGGAGCTACACTGGTATTTATAACAATGCTTATAAAATGGTTAGGGTCCAGTCCTGGATGCTTATTGGGCAATATACTGTAGCTGTGCTACTATAAATGATACAGAAACAGGTGTGACATAAAAAAAAACTTGATAATTTAGCTACTGGGTACAGTATATGACTGTATGCCTCTTCAATCAACGAACAAACATTCTGGCTAATTTCTCATGTTGTTCCTAACCTGACTGACTGAAAAAGATCTTAAAACACTATATCAAAAATTCTATAAAAAATATTTAATATTTGAATTAATATATTAGTATTAGTAGTAAAAAAAAAACATTATACAGAGATAGATAGATAGATAGATAGATAGATAGATAGATAGATAGATAGATAGATAGATAGATAGTATAAATATTCTAACCAAATAAAAAATTGCATTACTTAAAAATTGTGGAAATTTTGGAAGTGCTTGCATTTTTTTTTTCAAAAATAGGAAGCCCTGTTGGCCAGAAATAAAATTTAAAATAACATAAAATTAGAAATAAAATAAAATGATAAAAATAAAATAAAAATGTATAATATAATATAGTATAATATAATATAAATTAAAAAAAATAAATAAATAAAATAAAAAAAAACGAACAAAAAATTAAATTTAATTAATTAAATTATGTCATCCAAAACACACTATTGTTTAACAGTCAGTAAGATCTTCAAATGTTTTTGTAAAACTTTTATGCTTGCCAATGCTGCATTTATTCGATCACAAATACAGTAAAACAGTAAAATTGTAAAACAATATTTAAAAATTAAAATTTTAAAACCATCAGAAGACCATAAAAATACCATAAAAACACTATCAAAACTTATTACATGAAATAAAATAAAAATTATATAAAATATAATTTTAATATAAATAAATAAATTAATAAATTAAATTAAATAGTAATTTAAAAAACATTAAATTAAAAATGTAATAAAAAAACAAAAATAAAATGACAAAATAAAATAAATTAAAATAAATTCTGAAATACGCTTTCTGCAAAACTTTAAAATGTAATTTATAAAGCTGAATTTTCAGCAGCCATTACTCCAGTCTTCAGTGTCACATGATCCTTCAGAAATCATTCATGCTGATATGTAAATAAATAAATAAACAAATAGTTATACTGAAGGCCAACATGCCTATGAAAATATTCATTCATTTCATTCATTATTCACTAAAAATTGTGCATTTTATTTATATATTTATATATATATATATATATATATATATATATATATATATTTATACAGTCATGTGACACTGAAGACTGGAGTAATGATGCTGAAAATATATTTTTGATCACATTTAAAATATATTCACATAGAAAGCATTTATTTTAAACAGTAAAAATATTTCACAATATCAAAGTTTTTGCTGGCTTGGTGAGAAGAGGAGACTTCTTTAAAAGGGTCATTGGATGCCCATTTTCCACAAGTTGATATGATTCTTTAGGGTCTTAATGGAAAGTCTCTAATATACTTTGATTAAAAATTCTGAATGGTTGTATAAATAACACCTTTTTTACCTTGTGAGTTCTGCAAAAATCATCCTGTTCTGGTCGAGTTTGCTTTAAATGTTAATGAGCTCTGCTTGCCCCGCCCCCTCTTCTCTCTGTGGAGAGATGAGCCTGTGTACTTTAGCCGCATTTAGCTGTGTTTAGCCGCTAAACTTGCTAACTAGCACATTATTAGGAAAGACGATCGCAAAGATTTATTAAAAAAAAAACTTATACTCACTTCTGCTGTAAGTGAAGCTGGATCACGAATGATTCGCGTGACAGATATTATGTAGATCGGGAGGCGCATTCCATTCACAAACAAATGTAATCTACTGCATCTTCAGCAGCTTAGATGTTGGGAGTAAATGATGACCACTATGTTCATTATTACATCCAGCAATACAACTCAGTCGCTCAATCGAAGATATTCTTGTCTAACTTACATCCCTGCTCCGGCTTTGAAACAATGGAGGTCGGACTGTTACAGCTGAATTAAGGCGGGTCTGAGGTAAGGGTTCATGTCAATCAACTATCGTGGGAGCGGCCTCTGTCGGTGTGACGCCACAGGCATCTGAGAATGGCTTGATTTGAAAAAAGGGATATTATTTTTACAGATTAATTAAAAACCACTGCATGGATTTTTATCATTATAGGGTATGTGTACATACACCGCCAACGCACATTAATGTTCAAACAACCTGCAAAAGTGAACTTTGCATCCGATGACCCCTTTAAAAAACATTAAACATCTTACTGTTTAAAAACTTTTGATTTCTAAAGATATAAAGGATATGAGTCAATAATGAATTTTGACTCCTTTTTTAAATTTGCTAAATGACTTGCAAAAACATGTCTTTAATATTTTTCTTTTGCATCAAGCATATTAAAGCAATAATGCTTTCAAGGCTGTTTTAAACAGAGTCATAATTAAAAGAGTTGCAGGCATTCATCTACCAAACCTTCAGCCATTCACAACATGGAGCACTTCTTGTGCCTTATTATTTGAATATACAGTACAATGTGATCCGGATACTGTTTTTGTAAGCCCACAGACCCTTTCCAATTCACACTGTCAGTGTTGCTGAACCTGAAAAAAGTGTTCAATTCCCTGCTCATTCACAGACACTTGTGGCTCGACTGAATGGGCTCGTTCGGACTTGCTTAGGGTCACCTGTTGCACAGACTGACCGGTTGGCTCAAGGGCAGGTGGTTTCGAGAGGCTTGAACAGACAGAATCGAGCAGTCAGACGGCCAAAGTGGGTTAGAGAACCTGCGGACAGAGCCTGTGATGTTTTCCAGCACACACACACACCATCAGAGTCAGCCAATTTCACATTGACTGAATTACAGGGGAATGGACACGGCTGCAGTCAGGCTAGAAGCGCAAGGTGATTAACTCTGGAAGATAACATGGCTTTCTGCACCACGTCACACACGTACACACACGCGCATGCCGTCTACGTGCTTCACACACACTCACATATTTCTAATGACATTTTCTCGTGTACCTGACCCCGGTCTTCCTTCTTTTTTGGCATATTCACACTCGGCCGTGTTTCTGCTCGCTTGCCTTCATACAGGCAGCTTAGTGTGAAATTGGGGAAATGTCATCTATGTCTAAGTCAGTCGTTCTATAGCCGACGCGTGATTGTGTGTGCGTGTTCGCCTTGAACGGAGGGCAAACAGAACGAGTCGCTAACATGCTCTCATCAGCAGCTTAAAGTGTTAAAGCGTTTTGTCGGCCCGCTGGTGAAGTGTTGAAAACATTGAATTGCTACATGGAAAGAGAATAAGTAGACTGAGACCTGAATAGAATGGAAACAAGTTAAAACATCAGTCATTAAAAGAGACAGTTCGCCCAGAAAAGAAAAAGCTGTCTTCATTTTATCACTCGCATGCTATTTCAAACATACACAACTTAATTTCTTCCAGGGTTCCAGTGACATTAAAAATCTGCCTGATACTGGTAAGTTATTTTTTATTAATAACCAATTTAAAAATAGCTAATAAAAAAAAGTACAGTATAATGCACAGTACAAAGATGTATATTTATTTTGAGACATTTAGCAGTGTTAATACATATTTTTAAATGAGTGTTTGATGATGGCAAAAAAAAAAATCAGTATTTTAAAATTATACTAGTACATTTAGACACCACAACATTATAACATACAGTCTGAAAATGTATATTTATTTTGAGACTGGCTAAATATTACATTTAGCAGTGTTAAGACATGTTTTTAAATGAGTGTTAGATGATGGCCAAAAAAAAAAAAAAAATCTATAGTTTTAAATTATAACATGCAGTATGAACATGTTTATTTATTTTGAGACTAGCTATATATTATATTTAGCAGTGTTAATATATATTTTTTTTAAATTAGTGTTAGATAATGGCAAAAAAAATAGTTTCTAAATTATACAAGCAAATTTAGGTATCACAGCATTATAATTCAATATGAAAAATGTATATTAATTTTGAGACTGTCTAAATATTACATTTAGTAGTGTTAATAAATAGTTTTAAATGAATGTTAGATGATGGCAAAAAAAAAAATCAATAGTTTTAAATTATACAAGTAAATTATAACATACAGTATGAAAATGTATATTTATTTTGAGACTGACTAAATATTACATTTAGCAGTCTTAATATTTTAAAATTAGTGTTAGATGACAGCAAAAAAAAAAAATAGTTTTAAATTATACAAGTAAATTTAGGTATCACAACATCATAACAATTTAAATGAATGTTAGATGATGGCAAAAAAAACAATAGTTTTAAATTACACAAGAAAATTATAACATACAGTATGGAAATGTATATTTATTTTGAGAATGGCTAAATATTACATTTAGCAGTGTTAATAAATGTTTTAAAATTAGTGTTAGATAATGGCAAAAAAAATCAATAGTTTTAAAATATACAAGTAAATTATAACATACAGTATGTAAATGTAGATTTATTTTGAGAATGGCTAAATATTACATTTAGCAGTCTTAATAATTATTTTTATATGAGTGCCAGACGATGCCAAAAGGGTTACACAAGTAAATTTAGGTATCACAGTATTATAACATACAATATGAAAAATGTATATTTATTTAGAGACTGGCTAAAGATTACATTTAGCAGTGTTAATAAATATTTTTATATGAATGTTAGATGATGGCAAAAAAAAAAAAAAAAATCAACAGTTTTAAATTATACAAGTAAATTATAACATACAGTATGAAAATGTATACTTATTTTGAGACTGGCTAAAGATTACATTTAACAGTGTTAATAAATATAGAATTTTAAATGACCATTGGATGATAGCAAAAGCTATTTTAATATAAAAATATAGTACATAAATTAGTTTTCATTTATTATTTAATTAGCAATATTAAAATTTTACATTAACAATTTTATATAAAATATAAATTTTATTAATTTGATATAAAATAAAAAATGTGTATATGAAATAAATAGACGACTAAAAATATTAAAAATTAAAGTGTCATTAAACAGTGTTATTACAGTGTTATTAAATTATTAGTGTTGAATTAAAGTTCAGTTTCAAAATGATAAAGATAATTTAAATGTAAAAAAAATACGGGATATGAGCATAGACATAAACATCAACCAATCCTGTACCTACTTTTTCTGTGGAACACAGATGATAATATTATGAAGAACGTGAAAGGCAGAGAATTGATGAAATTCCTAACTGTCATTTAAAAATCTAATTTATTCCTGTAATGGCAAGGCTGGATTTTTAGCATTAATTTACTCCAGCCTTCAGTGTCACACGATCCTTCAGAAACCATTCTTATATTCTGATGATAAGCTGAAAAAAAGTCTGTAATTTTATGCTGCTAGTTTGGTGAATTAGAAGCTTGACAGCAACTTTTGGAAAAGAGCAGCGCTGAAATTCTACAAAACATCTTCTTTTGTGTTCTACAGGAGAAAGTAAATCATACATGTTTGGAATAACATACGGTTGAGTTAATAGCAATAAAAAGATTCCTAAATTTGGCTGAAGCAGTCCTAAAGGAAGCTCTACTTTTCAGAATGATGCTGCCTTTAAGCACCGCTCTGTGTTGAGTCAGATTTTCCTGCGATATTTTTATCGAGACAGCTCATCGTCTCCGTCCTCATCTCTAGGCAACACCTTGCGTAAAGGTTCCATCTGCCCATAGATTTCCTTTCAGCCTACAAGTACTATACTAAAAGGGAGAAGGGATATTTTAGCAAAATTAGAATTCTGCATTTGGGTCGTACCCTTTCAAGCAAGCAGCAGCTATTTCTCACTCGAAACTTATTTGAAACCAGTTTCAAGTGTTCCCAAGGCATTCACCCACCGTAATAAGATTCAGACTTATTTTGAACATCAAGAGAACGGCATCGGCGGGGATGCACATCACAATTTACCGACGGAGAGGGTGGCGATCACTAGCTCTCTTTTTCTCCCCAAGGCCGGCTCATCTCTAAGCAGGCCTCAAGTCTAGGTAATAATGTCTGTCTTCTTCACAGCGTCTCCGTTCACCTGTGGTCTTCACCCTGTTCTTTTTCGTCCAAATTAGCGTGACAGCTGTGCGTTCCCGACGAGGTACAGATATCTACACGGCCCGCGGCACCCGCAGCTGGTAATGGCACTGGATAATGAAGGGTTGATCCACTGTACGGGTTCTTTTATTACACTATTTTTCCTAGACCATAAGCTTGTCAGGAGACCACACAAATCTGAGGCCGCCATTAACTACCGCAGATGGCCAGTATTAATTAAGCTGATTTGACACACTGTCAAATAAGCAAGAGTCTAATAATAATTAAACATTCTGAGGAGTGGAAACTTTGAGCGATGCGACTCGGCCAAGTGGCAGGGTGAGCGCCGCGACCTTGAGCTAATACTCAGGAGACTCTCGAATTTACATACGGCCCTGTTTGTGCCCAACACACCAGACCAGCCAGGTGTGAGAAAAGACACGAAAAAGAACAAATGCAAATATGTGATTTGGACTTGAGAAGCCACTCTGGAGTTGAGTAGAGAGACATACAGTAACCCCATTATCATATATGGACGTCTAATGAAAATTGAAAATGAAAATTTGCTGAAAATGTACTCACCCTCAGGCCATTTAAGATGTAAATGAGTTGGTTTCTTCATCAGAACAGATTTAGAAATGTAGCATTGCATCACTTGCTCACCAGTGGATCCTCTGCAGTGAATGGGTGCCGTCAGAATGAGAGTCCAAACAGCTGATAAAAATATAATATAAAAATATAATTGAGATTTATGCATCATATGAAAGCACTGATGTATGGTTTGTTAGGATAGGACAATATTTGGCCGAGATACAACTACTTGAAAATCTGTAATCTGAGGGTGCAAAAAAAATCTAAATATTCAGAAAATCACCTAAAATCTTAGCTATGAATATTACTAATCAAAAATAAAATTTTGATATATTTACTGGAAATTTACAAAATATATTCATGGAATATGATCTTTATTTAATATCCTAATGTTTTTTTGGCATAAAAGAAAACTGACCATTTTTACCCATACAATGTATTTTTGGCTATTGCTTCAAATATACCTGTGCTGCTTATGATGGGTTTTGTGGTCTAGGGTCACAATTAATGTCATGTTTTTTTTTGTTTTTTTTTACATTTCATAAAATCATTAAGACACTTTTAACTTCAAACAATTAAATGCCTTAATCATGGATTGGTTTCTTACAAAAAATGCAGCTTTTACTTGAAATATTTGTGGATTTTTGTGTGATGTTTTTATCAGCTGTTCAGACTCTCATTCTGACGGCACCCATTTACTGCAGAGGATTAATTTCTCCAAATCTGTTCCGACGAAGAAACAAACCCATCTGCTTTTTCGATGGCCTGAGTGTGAGCGCATTTTAAGGAAATCTTAATTATTAGGTAAACTATTTAAACCTTTAAACTTAGCGTATAAATTTCACTGCATTATATGACTTAAGTATTAAACCAAATGTCACCTGCAAAAAATTAGCTCTTTTCTCAGACTCTTTTATTCTTTTTATTTTTACTTTTATTCAGCTTCTGTATGTACACTAACATTTGACATCCAGCAAGTGTTCAGATTCCATTTATTAAAGTCTTAATAAACTGGAAGTAGAGACAAATCTTTCTTCCATATTGTGATGCACATCTGAGTATGATGGATTATCGAAAAAGAAAAAAAAAGAATACAGTGTGGATTTTGAAATGGGGGTTGCTCTCAAAAATGGTCTAAATAAGTGCAAAAATCCACCATGCTGTACGTCACCAGAGAGAGTTCTGGAAGTTATGACATTTTGATTAAAAATTAGTCACATTAAAAAGAAAGAAAGAAAGAAGGAAAAATGATGATGCGTAGATGACATCCTTGAGTATTTGTATTTTAATTTCATGAAGAGTATAATCCAGGGGTGCACAACCCTGTTCCTGGAGATCTACCTTCCCGTAGAGTTTAGTGCCAACCCTGATCAAGCACACCTGTCTGTAATTATCAAGTGCTCCTTCAGATCCTAATTAGTTGGTTCAGGTGTGTTTGATCAGGGTTGGAACTAAACTCTGCAGGAAGGTACATCTCCAGGAACAGGGTTGGGCACCCCTGGTACAATCCATTCATGTATTATACTGTAAATTTGACACAAACAAACTGTTTACTCTTTTCTTTTTAATAAATGACACTTTCTGTTAGATTTTGCATCTATTACAATAATAATAATACATTTTAAGTGTAATGTGGCTTTTTGCCACATTCATTGTATCACTAAATTCAAAGTATGCAGTCTTGAAAATTTCTCTTCCGACCCTTAAAGGAAAAGCCCAAAAACCCAAAAACAAAAATTACCCCATGATTTATTCACCCTCAAGGCATCCAACCTGTATGTAACCAGTGTTGGGAAAAAGTTACTTTTAAAAGAAATGCATTACAATTTTATGTTACTCCCTGAAAAAGTAACTAATTACGTTACTTAGTTACTTTTTATGGAAAGTAATGCGTTACGTTACTTTTGCGTTCTTTGTTTTTAATATAAAACAATTCTAATGTAAAAGCCCTTTTACACCAAAAGTGAAATGAATTCACCTCAGGCTGAAAGAAAAGTACATTTATGCAGGAGATCACTCTTCAGATATATATATAAAAAAAAATGAAGCACAAATGTTAGTTTGTCTAAAGTAATTTTTGCATATTAGTATGGTTGAATTGCATCATCGAAGGTCAGCAGCAAAGACACTGCTTAATAAAATGGGATTAAATGCATAAAGGATATTTGTTTTATTTAACATATTTAATTATTGCTGGGTTGTGTCATATTCTGAGTGTGCATTTCACTGTTATTTGTGAATCTGTTATTTGTGAGTGAGATGAAATAATGAATGTTCACATTTAGTCTAGACCTACAGTAACATCATGTTTACTCCCAGTTTCCCAACAGAAGACTTGTCAATCAGTAATGTCAATCAGGAGTGATCAATCTGCCTCAATTTTAAAAACCAGATATCTCACAATTATGTCATTCAAGCAGGGAGGTTGGGAGAATTCCACGCAGCGAAGATTTCCAAATACTTGAGGCCACTGTATGAAAGCTCACAATTGATTTTACGCAAGGAAGAGACAGGAGCTTGTGAGCTGTATGAGAAATGAGGCATCCCAAATTGTTTCAGGCATTTTTGAGAGGAATCAGAAAGTGTGTTCTTGGAGTGAAATCAAACCAGCACGCTCCTCACACATAAACAAACACTACGAGGCATAATGCTGACTCAGAGTTAAGCTTCATATCCAGTAGGTGTAATGTGAATGCATTAACCCGTAAACTAACCCAGGATGCATATGTGAGCACACAAGTGTGTGTGGTCCCATGTGAACGTCTGCCAGTTTTGTCAATGTCAACATCTCCTTCAGCCACTGAGGTTTCTCTAACTGGGATCTGAATTATTTAGCCTCAAACTTCCATCATCATATGACCCAAAACTGCTCTCCACATCACTACAGATTGCTTTTTATTTAGAGAAAGAAAAAGTGAAAGACAAAAGAGATAAGAAAAGAGAGAGAGAGAGAGAGATGCACAGTAAAGAACATTAATAATCTCAATGAAGGGGAAAAACAAGAAAAAAAAACTAATAAATGGTTTGGGATAAGTAAGATAAGTGTCTTATGTTCATTAAGTTTGCATTTATTTGATTAAAAATACAGTAAAACAGTAATATTGTGAAATATTTGTACAAGTTTAACAGTGTTTTATTTTATTTATTTTTTTGGAACCCGTGACACTCTTTTCAGGATTCTTTGATGACTAAAAAGTTAAAAAGAGCAGTATTTATTTAAAATGGAAATCTTATACACTTAATATATACACTACTATTCAAAAGTTTGGGGTCAGTATTTTTTATTTATTTTATTTATTTTTAATAAGAAATTGATACTTTAATTCAGGACCTAATAAATTGATAAAAAAAAAAAGTGGTAATACAAAATTTTATATATAAAATTTTATATAAAATAGTATATTTATATTTATATTACTTAATTTTATTTAAGTAAATAATAAATAAATAAAAAATAAATGCTTATATATTAAATACAAAAATATTATAAAAATTATAAAAAAAACCTAATATTGTTAAATATTATTTCAACGTAAAATAACTGTTTTCTATGTGAATATATTTTAAAAAGCAATTTATTTCTGTGATGCGAAGCTGAATTTTCAGCATCATTACTCCAGTCTTCAGTGTGACATGATCCTTCAGAAATCAAGCTATTATGCTAATTTTTATTATTATTATTATTTTTTTTTTAATTTATTTATTTATGTTGTGACACTCTTTTCAGGATTCTTTGATGAATAAAAAGTTAAAAAGAGCAGTATTTATTTAAAATGGAAATCATCTGTAAATATATACACTACCGTTCAAAAGTTTCGGGTCAGTTTATTTTATTTATTCATTCACTTATTTATAAGAAATTAATACTAAAAAAAAAGTGGCAATAAAATATTTTTTACTTATATAGACTTATTAAACTTATATTGTTATATTATATATATTTACCAGTAAATAATAAAAAAATAAATAAAAATTAAAATAAGAAATATTGTATAAACATTCTAAAAAATAAAAATATAAATATAAATATAAATTGCATTTATTTGATCAAAAATCCAGAAAAACTGTAATATTGTGAAATATTATTTCAGTGTTAAATAACTGTTCTCTATGTGAATATATTTTAAAAAGCAATTTATTACTGTGATGCAAAGCTGAATTTTCAGAATCATTACTCCAGTCTTCAGTGTCACATGATCCTTCAGAAATCATTCTAATATGCTGATATATTATCAGTGTTGAAAAGTTGTGCTTAAAAATGTTTTGATTAAAAATCTTACTGATCCTAAACTTTTGAACAGCATATATATGTATATATAATTTTTTGTAACATTGTGGATAATTACATTTATTTCAGCTTTGTAGTTGATCAGGCTTAGGTTTGGATACAAAACCTCAATGAAGAAGACAGCATCAGATTTTACAGCTCCGCGTTCACAATGCCCGGCTAATGCGATATCGGCAGCTAATGAGAAGCACAAAAAGATGCAAATTGCAGGTGCGAGCGTGAGCAGCGAGTCCCCGTGAAGGCGCGTGCCGAACGGAGTGAAAGAATCTCACCGGGTGGAATGTTTGAGCGAGATACCGCAGGGATCACACCCACGTTACACGCTCCATTGGCCCACGCTGATGGACTATCATAAAACCGGCCATTGAGGCATTATGGCACCAATGTGCGCAGCCAACACAGCCTCCTAGCAAAACACACAGTGATTCCTTTATTGCAAAGCTTACATTGAAGAGCCATGAGAGGCTGTTCAGAGAAAGACAGGCTTGTTTAATGTATGGCTTGTACAAGACTATAAGCTCTAACAGGAGGAGTAGCGCCCTGGAGATCGACCAAACATCTCGGCATGTTTTCCCGCCACAGATGGTCTGCGAGTATTGACAAACCACTAAGATGTACACGCATTTTAAACAAGGAATCTCAAGGGATGACGCTGCCTTTCAAGTCACTATGCAAGGAAAGTATTTATGCCTGGAAATCATCTTTTAGAGGTTTTTGTAACTTGCAGGTTTTTCCTACGCCATATTGTCCTGGAGTCATTTAAAAGCTGTTTGAAGGAGACACTTTCTACACAATTGGTCCCTGGTGTGCCTGAGTTTTCTGGTGATATGCCACATTTACATTGCAAGATAAATAATTCATACGCTCACAGATGGGGTGAGATTCTTAAAGCTTTAATATCTATGAATCAACAGCTAAACCTCTACATCTGAGCTTCTAGATCAAGAGCAATTTAAAACCACTCTATTAAAATAGGACAGGAAATGATGCCATTTTCACAATCTTCCATGTTATTGGCTGTAATTTCTGCAGCAAGACAATAAGACAAAGCAGACTCGTGCTGCACCCAAGACACACCCGTAAAAACGTCTATGGACATAAAGCTAAACGTAATTTTCTCATGGCACTTATGTTAGCGTGGTATAAAAACCGCTGGGACTCTTAACTGGTAAGCTTTGTTATAAGTGTTTCTGTATATTGTGTGTCTGTATGAGAGAGAAAAAGTAAGCAGCTCTTTACCTTTCCTTAAAACATTTTTCCCATACAAGTGAAATTAGTCAACTTTCCTTGACTTTGGGTCATTCTGATTATGCAGCACATTTCATATCCTCATCATATGTATTTTAATATACTGGATAAAAAACTGGACATGTAAGATATTAAATAATTTTATTTTTATCACAATACCACAATTAAGAATACATGCTCCCAGATCTTGCGCTTCTTTAGATCTAACTTCTTTCTTTCTTTCTTTATTTTAAAAAAGGGCATTTTATTAAAAAAAAAAATATATATAATATTTTATTTATTTATTTATTTACTTGCTTACTTATTTACTTACCTACCTACCTACCAGAATCAAATCTAAAAGTTTCCAATAAGTATTTAGACTGTATTCTTGGAAATAATTCTTTCATTTCTTTACCCTGAGTTCTCAACATTATTTTCTGTCCTGTTAGTTAAGGAGATTAAAATAAAATAAAATACAATAAAAAAAAAAAAAAGTTAATTACATCATTTACATCATTTTGGTTGTAAAAACTAAGAAATCAGTGCTAAAAATCAGTAATCAGTAATCTATAACAAATGTATCAAATTTATTTGATGATTTCTGTGATTTTTTTTTTTATTGGAATTAGCTGGTTTGTGTAATTTTTATTTTAATTTTAATATTTTTTTCCCCAGAATTTAATATAAATGTTTCCAATAAGCATTCAAACTGTATTCTTGGAAATATTGCTTTAATTTTTTTACCCTGTGTTCTCAACATTACTTCCTGTCCTGTTAGGTAAAGGGTTTTGAATAGAATAGAATAGAATAGAATAGAATAGAATAGAATAAAATAAAATAAAATAAAATAAAATAAAATACATCATTTTGGTGGTAAAACAAGAGTGCTAAAAAGTAAGCATTAACAAATATATCAAATATATTTCTGTGATTTTTTTTAAAAATGGAATTACCAGGGTTTTTTTTTTGTCATATCCATTAACAATAAATATTAAACATAAATATATTTTAGAAAATATTCTACAATTTCAATATCATAATGATTTTTGTGATTTTATTAATCACATTAATTTTTTTGTTATTTAATTTAATTAATTATTTTTTTTTTTTAAATAAAACAAACCAGCAAATTCCACAAAGTAAATAAATAAAAATGAATGAATAAATGAATGAACGAATGTTAACATTAGCTTGTTATTACCATGCTGTCAGGAATTGTTTATTTTCTTCCCATTATGCCATTAATCTAGATATAATTAATACAAATAATTAATGCTTGTAGTGTCTGATCTTACAGAAGCCCATTTCCAACACTAAATACAAAATAAAAATAGGTAATTGTGACTTATCTCCTAATTCTGACTTTTTTCTCATAACCGCACGATATAAACTTGCAGTTGCAAGTTATAAAGTAAGTATTGTGGGATATGAACTTGCAACTGTGAGAAAAAAATAAGAAAAAAAAACTCATTCTCAGTCCTTGTCCCCCTCAGAACTTTATACCTCACAGTTCTGAGAAAAAAAGTCAGAACTGTGAGATATAAACTATTCTGACTTCATCATTTTCTTTTTTTATAATTGTGAGTTTATATCATTAGTGTTGGGTGATATGCTCAATTGTCATATTGTCCTATTGTCAACCTGTGAGATCACGTATCAATACTATCGAGCACAGCCCTAAATATCATGCAATTTTGAGAAAATTCTGACTTCATATCTCACAACTGCAAGTTTATATCTTACAATTCTGAAAAAAATGCTAGAAAAAAACTCGCAATTGCGAGAAAAAAGTCTGAATTGTGAGAAAAACCATTGCCTTTTTTTATTTTTTATTCAGTGGCAGAAACGGCCATATGATCTTGACCGGGGCATGTTTCTAAAAGTTGGGTAACACTTTTCCTTCAATTACAACACAAGCATTCATTCATGTAGGTACCTAAGATTCCTGCACAACAGAACTGACCTTGTAAGACTAAAATTAAACATAGACTTCTTAGTCCTTAGCTCATTTTTAGAGCTAAGGATAAAACCATGCACAGAAGAATGACAACTGAAACGAGTGAGAGAGAGAAAGAGAGAGATTTTCTTGTATAAGCTTGTATAAATTACTCTCTCACTCTGTGTGTGTGTGTGTGTGCAAAAACCAAGCTGATCAGCCCCAGCCTTGCCTCTGACAGGCCCGGGGAGGCAGTCAGTCAGCTTTTATGCAGCACCACGGCGTGACTGGAATCTTCAAGAGTTTCCAATTCAATATTTCATAGATGCCCAGATTTAATTGAGAGGTTATAATTCACTTCCTGCAGGCTTGGCCAGCTTTAGTCCCCAGCACACCAACACATCATTGAATTACAAGTGCCCACTTTCCACCCAGCACGAGCACGGCTCTGTTCTCAAACCCTCACTGCAAAGAACACTTCAAATCTAATTTAACAATACACGATTAAATGAGGCCCACCAAATGGTTAAAATATTTATTTGGGATTAATACGTTCATATTTAGCACTTTAATGCATCTTTTTAAAGACATGGATTAAATCATGCAATTATTTTATTTTACATTTTCTCAAACTGGAAAAAAGGCAAATACTCGATCTCAATGCAAATAGAAAAAAATGAAAAGAGTCAAAAATTCACCATGTTTTATGAATAAAAAGTTGCATAAAATCAGAAAAATTATATATGAACAAACCCCTCTGAAAAACTTAAATATTTAGAAATTAAATGTAAAAATAAAAAAATAAAAAGATTGTGGAGTTGTGGAGATTTCTGGCTCAGTGTATGTTTAAAAAAAATAAAAATAAAAAAAAAGTATTTTTGAGTAAACCGACTTAATACATGTATGTACTGTAACTGAAATTTGCAGGTGCAAATAAATAAAGTGCAATAAAATTGACATTGAATAGTGTATTTGTCACGTTTTCTTTTCACTAGCCTTAATAAACATGTTATGAAAACCCAAACAGCTTAAATTTCAAAACTGGAAAAATAAAATAAAATAAAATAAAAAATATTTATTATTATTATCATTCATTTTTAAAGCAGTTAAGTATATTTTTTGATGAATAGAAAAATCCAAAGATCAGCATCTTTTTTTTTTTTTTTTTTGGAAAATAAATTATAGAAACTAATACTTTTATTTATTAAGGATGCTTTTGATCATAAATAAGGACAAAGGCATTTATAATGTTACAAAACATTTTAATTTCAGATGCTTTTCTTCTGAACTTTCTATTCATCAAAGAAACCAAAGAAAAATCTATTGAGCGGTTTTCAACATAATAACAATAATAATAATAATAATAATAATAATAATAATAAATGTTTTTTGAGCAGCAAATAAGAATCTTAGAATGATTTCTGAAGGATCACGTGACTGGAGTAATGATGCTAAAAATTCAGCTTTAAAATAACAGGAATACATTTATTTTTAAAATATATTCAAATGGAAATCAGTTATTTTAAATAGTAAAAATATTTCAGAATTTTACTGTTTTTGCTGTATTTTGGATCAAATAAATGTAGGCTTGGTGAGCAGAAAAGACTTTAAAACATTAAAAGTCTTACTGTTCAGTAGCTAAAACGTAGCTTGTCGTGCTTTGATGCTAATATAATTTGTCAATACAACAAATGACTTACTGTTACTGAACATCAGAGTTTCAGTTATTAATAATTAATCCATAAAAATGGCTATGTACATCATTTACTGAAAAACAGGAGTTGCACTAAGGACTGCAAATTTGTGATGCTTTCTAACCTGTTGCAATTAACCCAAAAGATCAGAACAGAATGAATGAGTTAACAGCATTTTAAATAGAAACTAACATATTCGATGCATTTAAATCGCATTTGTTGTGAGAGGAGAAAAGAAGGCTGGTTTGCACAGACTTAAATCCTCCATACGTAGCGGTGGGAAAGAGTCGAATTTGATTGAGAGGAACCTCTGGCCTGCTAAAAATTACTATTCATGGTGTCATCTCGGCTGGGTATAGCTCACACAGACTTGCAGGAATATTTTGCTTCTTAGTTCTGCCATCTCAAACTTCCACATTCAACATGCATATATTCCTACATCAAAAGTAAAAAGCATCCATTTATATTATCCATAGACACCGTTAGGTTTGCAAAAACCACTCACGGCAGCAACATTAAAGTCTGAGACTCATTTGGGAAAGGCTCTACTGTATGTTCTTTTCATGAAATCAATAAAAAGCCTTGGACAACCACGTAAGATTAAGAGTATAGAGATGCTGAAACATTCATGGACTAGCATGCACCTCTGTACTCCATACACATTGTATGGGCCGGTGTGGTCCATCCCCACTGACTGCACCGTTTCAGCACAGAGTCATTGATATTCTACGGAGATACTCACTCCATCCAGGAAATCAGGAGGCGCCTATAAAAAGTGCATTATGGGGTGCTGGCACCAGGCAGGATGCAGAGACGCAGCCTGGGCACACACACACCCCGTTTAGACCGGGCCCGGTTCAGATCCAGTCCGCTCCAGCTCATTCAGGCTTAGCTCCAGAGTGCCTCTGGATGAGTCTGGCTCTCACAGACGAGAGTCAATCAAAAGCTTAAATGGAAATGAACATATGAAGTATTGATTAATACTTCGCAGCACAACACTGAAGCATGAGCCAGCAGAGTTTGACTGCTCACAGACCAAAAAAAAAAGAATAAAAAGTTTGATTTGTATTTTGTGTGTGTACACAAGTTCACTTTCCATAAATGTGCTGTGCATATTCGGGCTATGTGTAGCTGCCCGACTGGTATTTTGTAGTTTAGAGCACATGCTTTGACAAATTAAAGGGACAGTAATGAATAGAAGCCGAAAAATAAAATAAAATAAAATAAAATAAAATAAAATAAAATAAAATAAAATAAAATAAAATAAAATAAAAATACAACATAAAATAAATAAATTTAATTATGAAATTACTGAATTAAATTATTACAATAAATATTTGAATAAAATAAATTGAATATAAAATCTATAAAAATAACAAAATAAAATCTAAAATACTTAAATTCAATTGCAAAAATACAGCATAAAAGATATTATAAAAATAACAGAATCATGAAAATACAGAATAACCTAATTAAATAATGATAATATATATATATATATATATATATATATATAATAAAAATATAATCAAATACAAAAATAAAATACAATATAAAAGATTGTAAAAAATAACTGAATTATAAAAATACAATGAGAAATATTAAATTATTAAATTAAAAATATTAAATTATTGAATTCAATTATTTTAAAATTATTAGAGTAGAACAAATTACATATAAAATATATTACAAATAAAATAAAAATAATTAAATTCAATTAAAAATAAAATACGATATAAAACAGATTACACAAAAAATAATTTACTTTAATTGTGAAATTAGTTAATTAAATAATCAAAATAAATATTAGAATAGAATAATAAATTGAATATAAAATGTATTTAAAAAAATAAATACAATTAAATAAAAAAAATAGAACAATCAAATTCAATTAAAAATAAAATATAGTTTAAAATAGCTTATAAAAATAACTAAATTATAAAAATACAAAATTCAAAAATTAAACTATATGAAATTATTGAATTACATTTTTTAAATAGTATAATACATTGAATATAAAATATACTAAAAAATAAAAAATCAATTATCAAAATAAATATTAGAATAGAATAATGAATTGAATTTGAAATTATAAAATTATAAAATAATAATTAAATTAAAATATGAAATTACTGAATTAAATTGATTAAAATAAATAATAGAATAATAAATTGAATATAAAATATATTACAAATTAAAAATAATAAAATAAAATACAATAAAATAAAAAAAATAAAATAAAATAAAATAAAATAAAATAAAATAAAATAAAATAAAATAAAATAAAATAAGTAAAATGTGCTGAAGCTTTTCGCTTTTGAGGACTCATGAGAAGCAAGTTTACGAAAATTTTCCCTAGTGTTCTAATAGAAAGGTTTCATGAAGGTTTCAGAAGTTTAGGACATTAAACATTATGATCATAAACATTAACATAAACATTAAACAACATTTCATATTTTATCACCTTCTACATATTAAAATTACAAACTACAGGAAAAAGTGGCGAAATCAGATTCGACCTTAAATAAACCATTTTATAAAATATGTTAATGTGAACTTGCCCTTAGAGAACCAATGGAATTGTGTTTAACTTCAAGTCTTTCAAGTGCCGGAGCAAGACCTGCCACTGGAATACATTATCCCTAATGAATAGAGCATTATTCAGTTTTGTTCAACAAAGACTGTGTGGCCACGGTGTCTACAAAAGCCCAAAGCACTGCTCTTTATGTCTCTTTTATCTCTCTACTTTTGGTCATCCATTCAACCTGTTCTTTCCTTCTAGTTCCATGCATAAAACCCTCCTTTTCCTCTCTCTCAGCATCCACCATCATAATTTCCTCTGGGTTATTCCTTTCCTTATCTCCACATTGTCATCCCTATCCCTCAATCATATTCTAATCAAAACAATGAGTCACGGCAGATAAGCTTGACTTGCTGAAATGGACTTCCTTCAATAAAACGGCACCGGAAGCGCAACCGAAGGGAGGAACAACGCATGGGTTCGATGGCAGGAACCGCGAATCGCAAGTATAAACGGCATTCCGGCGTATATAAATGGTCCCCTCGTACCCTTTCCTTTAGGATGGTTTGGTCACAGCCAGAGGTCTCCTCTTCTCCAGTGTGACACCAAATTACGTATACGCAAAGCTGCATCAAAGAAAGCTCCGTAATGTGCTGTGACTCTCTGCCTTTCTCTCGCCTGGATGAGATTTAAATCGATTCTGAACACCCTCTCAGAAATGTCGGTTTAAGGACATTTTAGATAATTACACAGCTGTGGCTTAGCGTTTTCTTCCTTTTTTCCCCCCGTATAAAAAGGTTTTTACCACCCATCATGAAACCGATCCTGAACCTTATAAAACAGTCAGCCAATATCCACAGATGCTTGTAGTAATATGCCTTGAGCATTTGGTTTATTTAAATGCCAAAAATGTTAACATGTCAGGAAGGACCGTTTATGTATGTGTTAAGATCCTTGAGGGCTTCATACCACAAACCGGGTATAAGGAAAACAGTCTAATATGGTTTAAAAGTCCACTTGTTTGGTGCACTGCACATTTCGGATGGTAGCATTGACACTTATTCATATAAATCACATGAGCTCATTTTTAAGGGTTAGTTCACTCAAAAATGAAAATTTCTGTCAACCATAAGTCTTTCCAAACCTGTAAGACCTTTGTTCATCTTCAGAACACAAATTAAGATATAATTAATGAAATCCGAGAGCTTTCTGACCCTGCATAGAAAGCAACGCAACTACCACGTTCAAGGCCCAGAAAGGTAGTAAGGACATTGTTAAAATAGTCCATAGCGCTTCAATCGTAATGTTATGAAGCTACAAGAAAACTTTTTGTGCATAAAGAAAACAAAAATAAGCATAAATAAACAAAAGCAACGCCTTAAAGAATAAGCTTAGCAATATTTGCATGTGCTTCCTAATTCCCTTTAGCACTCTTCATGGGATAGATTTCCTGGAAGGAGTGAGTATCTCTGTGGAATATTTAAGTTTAAATGATAAACCAAATTTCTTTTGATTTCAAAATAAGCTGAGAGACTATTTCAGGCCAAAGGGTTTATTAAATATTTTTGCTGACTTACAGTAAAGAAAGGGAAATGAGAAAAATGGCAGATCAGTATATGACGGCTCTCATGGCTTTTCGGCACAGACAATCACAAATTAATGTGACTTTGTACAAAGTATGGTATTAAAATTTCATGAAATACAATGGTTTTACTTATGAAACAAAGTGCACTGTGCACTAAATCTATTTTGTACGCAGGCAAGAGAGTTTCTGGACAGAATATACACTTTACACCAGTCATATTTTCTGTGCAAAATGGAAGACGTCACTGACATAAAAGACACATTTTAAAAACCTCAGAATTTAAATCTCATAAGATATAAACTCACAATTTTGAGAAATAAGGTTGCATCTCTAAAATAAATTCAGGACTGAGAGACATAAACTCACAATTGAAAATTTGAAAAATTGTGTTCATTGACGTCTTTCCTCGGTTGAAATAAAATATGTTCTGATGTTCATTCATGTTTTTTTCATGCTTTAAATAAAGAAGAAAAGACGATTGGTTCACGTGTCGATTGATCTAATAAGGCAATACACCGATCTGTTCACGACACATTAAAGAGCCACAAAATGGTATTTATTGTTTGAATTTCTTAAAAAATTACAACATTTTAAAGCTGACACCTTGTTTCATACCAGAAGTAACCTGCTCTGTCTTGTCTGTCGCACGTTGTCAGTTTCATCTTTGCTCTGCGACGTATTTTTCACTGCATGAGAACATGATGTTTTGATGTTTGTGAGAGCGGCATTGTTTGTGGGACATAGCAACAGGTTTTGAAAAAGGGTCAGTTCTGACATTTTTCCTCAGAATTGCAAGTTTATATCTCGCAATTCTGACTTGATAACACACAATTACAAGCTATTAAGTCAGAAATCTCACAATTTTGAGAACATAGTTTTTTTTTCTCCTCAGAATTGGATATTATAACTAGAGGTCAACCGATATTGGATTTTACCGATACTGATAGCTAGGTTGGACCACACTGGCCGATACCGATTAATCGGCTGATAGTTTTTAAAATACCACTGAATGGAAAATAAATAGTGGTCTACTAATTTAAATACAAAGTAGCCTACTGAACCATATTTTGTAAATATATACACATTTTAATATTAATTATATATATATATATAAAGAAATTAACATATTCTAAGAAGGAACAATACTTCTATTCTACAGCTTTTATCAATCTTAATGTTACAAATGGACTCTTATTGTAAAGTGTTAACATCACACCAACAGTCAAGCTAAAGATGGTCATTTTTAAATATCTACACAGAGACCACGTTATTGAAATTAGATACGTATGGATATTGTGTATTTCACAATTTAACTGCTTCTATTCTAGAACATTTGTGATTAATCAAAATATCTAAATATGTTAGTCACATACCCGGCAAAAGCGCAGCGCCACAGCCGCTCCAGCAACGGACCCAACCCGGAAAAACTATCGGCATGGATTTTTGCCGATAACTGATAGTTCCGCCAATCAACTATCGGTGCCGATTAATCGACAAAACCGATACAGAATTGCGAGATACAAACTTGCATTTGCGAGAAAAAAAGTCAGAATTGTGAGTTTACATCCCGCTATTCTGACTTCATAACTCGCAATTGTGTTTACATAACGCATTTCTAAGATAAAAAGTCAGAATTGAGATATAAACTCGAATTCCAAGAAAAAGTCAGAATCGTGATATTCGAAACTTGCACCTGCAAGAAAAAAAGTCAGAATTGCGTGTTTACATCCACAATCTGACTTTATACAGTAACTCACAATTGTTCATAATTCGCATTTCTGGGAAAAAATAGTCAGAATTGTGAGATATAAACTCGGAATTGCAAGAAAAAGTCAGAATTGTGATATTCGGTCGGCACCGTGATATTCAAAACTTGCATCTGCAAGAAAAAAAGTCAGAATTGCAAGTTTACATCCACTGTTTTGACTTTATACAGTAACTCGCAATTGTGTTTATATCACGCATTTCTGAGAAAAAAAGTCAGAATTGCAAGAAAAAAAAGAACTGTGAATTTAAATCCCGGTATTCTGACTTTATAAGTCGCAATTGTGAGTTTATATAACGCATTTCTGAGACAAAAAAGTCAGAACTGTGAGATATAAACTTGGAATTGAAAGAAAAAGTCAGAATTGTGAGAAACTTTAAAATTCTGACTTATGTGTTTGCAAGTTTATATTGCACAAAAATTTTAATTGCAAGTTTATATCTAGCAATTCTGATTGTATTACTCGCAATTACGATATGTAAAAATAGAAAAATAAAATACAATTAAAATAAAATGTCACAAATACCTTTTTTAAAATTATTATTATTATTCAGTTGTGAAAAACAGGCTTCCATAGATTTCTTATCAGGATGAAAGTCTTCATTCAGCTTCCTAAAAACAATCATATTGAATAAATTCTGAACTGACTGGTGCTCACAAATTGTACACAAACAATAGTTTCATGCCTCTTATCCTGCTTCCTGGACTCTTTCTTCTCACGTAGTAAAATATTTTAGCTCAATTCAATATTTAATGTCCATTTATGTATTTATTTGGTAAGCAGCTGTGTAAATGAGGTAATGTACAGTCAGCCAGTAATTTAAAAAAAAAACAAAAAAAAACTGCATACTTTTAAAAAGTATTTTAAATGTTTTAAAGCATATCTACAAAAATAATATAAAAATAAGTATCTTATTACTTGTAGTGCAACATGTATTATTTATTTCTCACATATAGATACATGTGTATAGGAAAACAGCACTGGCATTTACACCTAACACTGAATGTGGAACAGATCAACTCCAATCTGCTCCCATGTGGCTTCAGTAATCACAATTACATCGTTATACATATAAAGTGCATTTAAATGTGATTTTTAATGCGGTCAAAGTGCTATCCAATCACTGAAACGGCATGTTAATGCTAGGTCTAAAGCTGGCCTGTCTGTAAGGTTCAAAGGGAAAACGGATCACTTGACAATTCTGACTCTTCTGTGTAAAATCCTACGCAAGAGTAATCAAGGCTTGCAGGTCAGATACACCAGACTACAGTCTTTAAATAGCTCACAGATTGAAATATTTGACAGGTAATTGACTGACATTCATTTCAGGCTCTTCATTACAGTCCATAAATGCAACCATGCAAAAACGTCAGACTCATCAGCTTCAAATGGATTAATTGATTTAGAAATAATTAGAAGGATCTCACAAATCTTAGTAAGTAATTACTGGTGCGTAATTTGAATATATTTAAAATTTTAAAGCAATCAAGGTAGAGTAACGAGATGGTAGAACCGAGAAGAATCACCATCACCTTTAAGACATGAAATATATTTGTTTTTAGTTCTACAATAACGTCACATATTTTAATACTTTTAAAGAAAGACAAAAAATGCATGCAAAACAAAACAAAAACAGTCCAACTGGTAAATGAAGTGCTCAATGAATCAGTGGAACGAATCAAAATTAATATAACACAGGAGTCATTAGTCTGAATCATGAACAGAACTCATTTCATAAATGAATCAACTCAGATGACTCATTCGTTTGAAGAACTGCAGGTTATGTATGACTCAATGAACCATTAATTTGTTCTTTGTACTTTGTGAAAATGTTTAAAATGCACATTTGTCAGCTAAGTAAGCCAAGTCTAATGTACTGTTTGTACAATGGCAATTTGATTCAGTGACAATGCTTTGAATCACTTGGGGAAAATGTAACCAGAAGCCCAGACAAACAAACGCCTACAAAACATACAGGCCAAAGATGATTCAATCTGCAAAGTTCTGTCTTAAGTTCTTTTAAACGTTAGTGTTAGGACTGTACGTGTTGTACGAGTACAGAACAATATCTACCCCGCCGAGACATTGGTGTGACAAAGCAGATTTCCTTTTTCTTTCATTTGTTTTACCTTCAAAGCAGGCTTGCAAGCGTCACCGGTGTCATCGTCTTGATCTATGCTTCCCTAAACTGCAGTGTCATAACTCACATCTGCTTTTTCATGCACGGCGAGCGTGGATGTGCAGCCTGACAGGTGTAATAGATGAATACATCAGCTCTGATTGATTTATAACAGTTGTCCGGTCCGTGCGACAGCATCAAGGTCACTAGCGATGGACGGTTGTCAAGATTCTGACACGGTGATGGACTCATTACCAAGCTGATGTACACACTGATCTCAGGACGTGTAAAATAACAGATTAATCTGCTTTTTTCTCTGCTTTTACTTTTTTTTTACTATTATTATTTTCTAAAGAAGCCAATTTCCACCACTGAATAAGAAAATAAAAAAAGTCAGAATTGTGAGATGTAAACTCATAATTGTGAGGGAAAAAAGTAAATTATAATAATTAATTATTATAAATATTTATAATTATTCTTGAACTAAAAACAAATGGTTTCCAAAGTTAGGACTAATATCATTTAATATTTAATTCACAAAATATCTTCATTCAGTTTTTTTTAATCAAGTCAATATATAAACAATTTATTTTTGTGGAAAACAGTTTAATAAATCTAAGTAAGCATAACAAAAGTTTTTACTATTACTATCAATTTGATATATACTTGCTGAATAAAAGTATTAATTTCTTTGAATATTAAATTAAATTAAATTAAATTAAAAAACTAGTGCATATATTTAAAAAAGATTTCCATTTTTAATAAATTTTGTTTCCCATCACAGGAATGCATTTTATTTTAAAGTACTTTAAAATAGAAAACTCTGATTTTAACTTGTGATAACATTTCACAATATTGCTGTTTTTACTGTATTTTTGATTAAATAAATGCAACCTTAAAGGGCGTTCTTTGAAAACAAAACAAAAAACTTTAAAACAAAAAATTACAACATTATAAACTAATTTTATTTATAGATCACTAATGAAAAAGACATAATTCAGTTCAAACAAATTAAATCAAATAAATAAATAAAATAATTTAAGAAATAAAATAAAATAATATTTAGGTAACAATAATTTTATAATAATAAATTAATACAAATTAAATTAAAAATAATTAAAAAATAGTTAAACACACAAAACTAAAATTCAAATGAAATCTTAAAAAAAAACAATACTGCAAAATATTAACAGTGCACTAATAATGTTTTTAGATAGGAACATTTTATTTAATTTTATTTTTTGTTTTATTTAATTAAAATAATAAAATAAAATAAAATAAAATAAAACAATAAAATAAAATATAAATAAATAAATAAAGTGTATGTATTTAAAATATGCCTAAATAGTTATTATTTCAAAATATAAAATAAACTAAAATAAAATAATAAAAACTATTTAGACATTAAAAATCACACACACAACTAAAATTTAAATGAAATCTTAAAAAAAATAAATACTGCAAAATATTAATAGTGCACTAATAATGTTTTTTTAGATAGGAACATTTTATTTTATAAATTTTATAGAAATTTAAAAAAATAAAATAAAATAACTTACTAACCCCAAACTTTCACACACTTCACTTCACACACTTATTTTTTTTCCCTTGTGATAATATTTCACTATATCACTGTTTTTACTGTATTTTTGATCAAATAAATGCAGCCTTGATAAGCATGAGACACTTCTTTAAAAAAAAAAAAAAAACATTAAAAATCATTAAAAAAAATCAAAACATTAAAATCTAATTCTATTTATTGATCACTAGCACCTTTTATATGCTTAAAAAAAAAAAAAAAAAAAAAAACATTTTTCAGTTCTAAGACATTACATTTCAGTTGTCCGTAAAGCAATCACTTGGCTTTACAAGACTTGTACTTATATAAACTTCACATAAAAAGGCTAGAAATGATGACAGAATCTTCATTATTGGGCGAATAGTGCAAGAGTTTTACATTGTGCAGAAAGAAATCCTGCAATAGACAGCTACAGTAGAGTCCCTTCCTTTGAGACATCAGGACATCAGAGAGGCTCCTATGCCAATGTGTTGACACCATCCTCCACATAAATGATGCATTCGCTGAATGACCATTCCCACAGTCCTCAAAAAGACCCTTTAATGCGGCTATGGGCCTTTTCTCCAGCCTCTATCTACCGCTTTTAATTTCCCTGCTAATTAGGAGCCATCTGTGGGCCGTCACAGGCTGAATGTATGGTGCTGAAGCTAATGGCTGAGATGTGTTGAACCCGGAGAGAGATTTTGACAGGGATGCCTTCAGGCTGGCACCCAGCATTTACACACTTGCTAAACTGACACAAAGTGAGAACTTTGGGTGATCATAATACTCCACAATGAACTCTCCATGCCCTGTGTAATTGGATCATTTTTCAATCTAAATTTTCAAGTACTTTGTGCTGGCACTGATACTTTTCCAGTGCCAACCTCGCCGTCCTAATTACACAAAACTGCCCATTATAAAAGGCGAGTACGCGATTTCACTTTCACTGTCGTGACAGTCATAACAATGACACTTTCGTGATAAACTGCAATGATAAACCGTGATCTTGCGCGCATTCAGTCACAAGATCACCATTTACTAAAGTGATTTACGGCTTGTCCTCAATACAGATTCACAAGACAATTGTTAGGTTTTATGGTGCAACAAAGACGTGATGACATGCACGAGTCTTTCTGACTAGGTCAGGCCAATAATGATGACTGGAAATAATAATGACCCCCTACTCCATCGTATTTATGTCAAATACATTCTTAAGCACTACAATTTTTTGTTCGGTTCACAAAAGTGTGAGCGTGGCTACAATAGATGCTAATATATACTTACTAATATATGCACAGAGAGAGAGAGAGAGAGAGAGAGTACAAATACATAATGCATAAATAAGTAGAATACATAAACCGTATATTAAGTATATACTAAGTATAATAAAATAAATTATAGTAAACTGGTCAATCCACCATCAAGCTATTATTGCATTTATGTGAGAAAAATAAAATAAAAAATAATAATAAATTAATAAAAACTAATTAATAAATTAATTTAAAAATAAAAACATTTAAACATGCACACAAACACACACACAAACTAAAATTTAAATGAAATCTTAAAACAATACTGCAAAATATTAATATTGCACTAATGCTTTTAGATAGGAGCCTTTTATAAAATAAAATAAAAATAAATATTATTTTATTATTATTAAATAATAAATAAATTTTAAAAAAATCTATTTAGACATATTAAACACACACACAACTGTGAAATATTATGTTTTTAGATAGGGACTATTTTTTTTTTTTTTAATTTTATTAAAAACATTATTAGTACACTTATTATTTTGCAGTGTTTTTTAAATTTCATTTTAATTTTAAGTTGTGTGTGTTTTTTAAATGTCTAAACGCTTATTATTTCAAAATAAAATAAAATAAAATAAAAAAGACATAATATTTAAAAAATAAATTAATTCATAAAAATTAATTAATAAAATAAATTAATAAAAAAAAACTAAAATGTAAACAAAATTTAAATGAAATCTTAAAACACTGCAAAATATTAATAGTGCACTAATGTTTTTAGATCTGAACATTTTATGAAATAAAATAAAATAAAAATGTAAACAAATTTAAACAAAATTTAAATGAAATCTTAAAAATTAGTGGATTAATGTTTTTAGATAGGAACATTTTATAAAATAAAATAAAATGAAATCTATTAAAACACACACACACACACACACAACTAAAATGTAAATGAAATCTTTAAAAATAATACTGTGAAATATTAATAGTGCACTAATCATGTTTTTTCAATAGGACGATTTAATTTAATTTAATTTAATTTTATTATTTGTTTATAAAATAAAAATATTCCTAAACTATCTAAAAGCATTATTAGTGCACTATTATTATTTTGCAGCGTTTTTTAAATTTCATTTTAATTTTAAGTTGTGTGTGTTTTTTAAATGTCTAAATGGTTATTATTTCAAAATAAAATAAAAAAAGACATAATATTTAAAAAATAAATAAATGTATAAAAAATTTATAAAATAAATTAATAAAAAAACAAAAATGTCAACAAATTTAAACAAAATTTTAATTAAATCTTAAAAAAACACTGCAAAATATTAATAGTGCACTAATGTTTTTAGATCTGAACATTTTATAAAATAAAATAAAATAAAAATGTAAACAAATTTAAACAAAATTTAAATTAAAATCTTAAAAAAAATAGTGGACTAATGTTTTTAGATAGGAACATTTTATAAAATAAAATAAAATCTGTTAAAACACACATACACACACACACACACACAACTAAAATGTAAATGAAATCTTTAAAAATAATACTGTGAAATATTAATAGTGCACTAATCATGTTTTTCAATAGGAAGATTTTATTTTATTTTATTTTATTTTTATAAAATAAAAATATTCCTAAAATATCTAAAAGCATTATTAGTGCAGTATTATTATTTTGCAGTGTTTTATTTATTTATTTATTTTGTGTGTGTGTGTGTGTTTAAATATGTCTGAATGGTAATTATTTCAAAATAAAATAAAATAAAATAAAATAAAATAAAATAAAATAAAATAAAATAAAATAAAATAAAAAAACACACAACTAAAATTAAAATGTAATCTTAATTTAAAAAAAAAAAAAATTTAATACAGTTATTATATAGTTATTTATTATTTGCATCATATGACTTGAATAACCAATCAATAAATCAACAAAAAGCAGAGGTAGTTGCTTTCTATTGGCTGCATAGCAAGCCTACAGAAAGCAACTGATACAGGTTCGATTAAGCATCACAACAGAATCAACAGAGCAAAAAATTACATATGTTTTTTTCTTCTCTCCACAAAAACAGTGGCCCTACCAGAAACATTCCAATGCCCAAGACAGCATGAAAGAAAGAATATAAACCGATCACAGTCAAAATGCATGACATGTCCTTCTCAACAGTCAATAAAACCCAAGATAATTGTTCTCTCACTTGTGAATGGTCCTAAATCAATGACACATGATCATTTGTAGAGTTCTCCGGTTCATGCAAATGGCTCCTTTTTAATCTGACACCTTGGCTGCTGTTCGAATAAATTAAGATTCTTTCGCTATCCTACACGCTCAGACATTTACAGATATGAAAAGGTGAAGGGCAATCCATCCCAGAGACTGAAACTGACGCATTAATGCACAATTGCCTGCTTAGAGGGTGGAACACGCAGCGATTTTCTCCGGCACTTTTCTCAAGTGCTGCAGGGGCGTAACGGTGAGGACCAGCAAGACAGAATGTACAGCTGCTTTGCACAAATTAATCACAGGAATAACATGTATGCTGATTTAACTCGACAAAACAGACGCAAAACTGGCGGTTCCTTATAACACAGCCGATTGGTATTCACGTCGTCGGACAGCGTTCCCGAAGACGGACTGGAAAAGAGGAAAAGCAGTCTTTCAGCTTGTCCTGATATATCCTGCATTCTGGTGGATGCCTTTCCTTATCGCCACGCTCAGATAAGAGGCAGACAAATCAAACATGCTGCGATAACCAGTCTCCTGGCAAAGCTAGTCTTCCTCAAGAGGAAACATACAGTGAGAATACAGGATGTAAAAGGCAAGTTTGGAGTAAAAACATTCATAACTACAACGCAGAGGAAGATGGTGACTGATGTGACACACATTTTATGGCTGTCAGACACAGTTAATAGATGTAAACAGATGACAAATGTTGATATTGTTAAATCAAACAGTGCTTTAGTAAAGCACGCAGGAAGTTCAAACATTCCTATCCACAATTTCAATCAAAATGCTAATTGTATGACATTACTTTTTCTTTTCGTGCTTTGATTAAAAAAGGGATAAACACAATCTCAATGTTTTCCTTAGGGCTGTCAATTGATTACAAAATGTAATCTAAATCATTACACAAAATGGTTATTTATTGACTTAAATAACATAAAAAAAACGCATATCAATATTTGCCAGAACACAAATCTCAAAATGCATACTAAGTGTTGTTTACACACACACGCACCCAAAACAATTAAAAGTGCGGGCTTGGAAATATTTATTTATTTATTTAATGTTTTTAGAAAAACTCTACATTTATTTGATCAAAAATACATTTAAGAGTTTAAAATATGTGTGAATATACTGTATTTTAAAAACTAAAATTACGTCAGTCTTCAGTGTCACATGATCCTTTAGAAATCATTCTAATATGTTGATTTGGAGCACGAGAAACATTATATTGAACGTTGAAAACAGTTGTCCTGGTTAATATTTTCATGAAAAAACGCACATGTATACATTAGGGCTGTCAAACGATTAATCATGATTAATCGCACACAAAATAAGAGTTTAAGTTTGCCTTATATATGTTTGTGCTGTGTGTAATTATTATGTATATATAAATACAAAAGTATACATATTGTATATGTATTTATTATAATTTTTATATAATTTATATTATATATATAAATTAAATATTTTGAAACTAAATAGCATATTTCTCTTAAATATATACATTAATTGTGTGTATTTATATATACATAATAATTACACAAAGCACACACACATATTTAGGCAAATTTGAACTTTTATTTTGTATGCGATTAATCACGATTAATCGTTTGACAGCCCTAGTATACATACATAATATGTGTGTGTATGTGTATATGCATACTGTAGGGATGGATTTTGACAAATTTCACAATTCGATTCTTATTTTGATTTTCAATTTGATTTGATATTGATTATTTTCTATATATATCAGGTACAGTACATGAGAAATTTTCTCAAGAAAAAAAAACTCAACTAATGCTGTAAAATCAGAGTCGAGTGGTATTATATTACTATAATACTGAAGGTTAAAATAAACATTTTTATACAAACGTTTAAATTACTCTCAATTAACGAAGTTAAAATTACATAATTATATTTCTACTCCATTTTTTTTTTTAGATATAAACATTTAAATGGTGGCTGTCATAGAAACTTGATGGATTTTTTAAAACAAACTAACGATTATTTTGGTAATTGAGTAATCTGTCGATTATTCTGATGATTAATTAAGTAATTGGATAATTATGATTGTTTTTTGTAGTAATAAAAATAGACTCAAGTGAACAATAGCCTTTAAAATGACTTAAAATACATATATAATAGCAATTAGGTAATAATAATTAGCTCAAATAAAGTAGAAAAACATGCAATCATATTGAATTAATTTTTTTGAACAAAACTGTAAAAATACATCATGTATTATAAACAATAGAACTAATGTACATTACGCATTATAACAAATGACTGCAGAGGGCGCCAACGGCCTGACGATTGCTTTCACACTTGACTGCGTGATCTAATCCGTGTTTAATATTGTCAAAAGAACGTTTAATTCAAATACCAACTCAAACTTTAATATTTAGGCATCTCTTTATGATAGAAAAGATACAGCCACTGTAATTTCGTCAATATGTTTACATCAAAACGTGTAAACTCAGAGTGAGGGTTCAAACTTTTATTTTGAAATCACGATGAGCAGTTAGCTTGAAAAAGACAATGATGTATTCTCCTGTGTTTGCGTACGTTTATAAATGATTTACCTTACAAATGTAATGAAATGATGCATGTTGCGTTCCCAGATGAACGTTACAATAAACCCAAACTCACAGCAATATGCAAAGATAGAGTTTGAGACCCTCAACACATGTAAATGATAACAGATTGTGTAACGTTAGCCGCATTTACTGTGAACGGAGCAGCTCTGAGATGCACATGCACGCATGTAAATAATTAAAGAGCATATATTACATTTTTAAATAATTTAATTGAATCGTAGCGTTTGTGAATTCATAGCATTATGCTTTTTAAATAGGTAATGCGCCACTTCCGGTATTTTGACACGGGAAAAATACAATTGTGGATTTATTTATTATTTTAAATCTGATACTCGAATAGAATCGAGGAATTGTTGCAGCCCTACACTTATTAATCTTTTCCCAAAAACGGAAATTCAACTGCAAAATTCTACAGATGACTGCGTTAGTTTCTAGACGCATAATACAGCACACAAGTCATGTAGACTTTATGGTGCTCCACTGTTCATCTTTTTTAAGCTTGTCAGACTCTGTTCATGCTCTGTTTTACAGAAAAAAAATAATAATTTAATGACCATTCAAGAAAACGGATGAAAGAAAGTCATAGGGGTCTGGAACAACATGATAGTGAGTAAAGTGATGACAGAATTTTCATTTTTGGATGAACTGTTCCTTCAACTCCAGTGTTGAGAGATAGAGAGGACAGGGCACATAATGAAAGCCAAAAGAAAATGGAATTCAGGGCCGGTTTGATTCAGTCTCTTTGGCATGTGGCATCCTTTATCATCAGCTTTTGATACATAAAAGAGTTAGACCACAGCCGAAGCAGAAACACTTTTCACAGCGAGTATACGCAGACGCTGCATGCGATGTGAAGTTTCAGCATGTGTGAAGAACTGAATTATGTAAGTGTGCATAAATCATTCATTATCTGGGATTCCCTGAACAGAGCCATCAATAAAACACATCCAATAACCAGCTCCAATAAAACCTGCCACAAACAATCGACTCCAACATTATTCCCTAATCAGCCATGGGGGTCTGTGGCTGCATTCCTCTTCTTCATTGAGAAAAGAGGACACAAAGACAAAAAATAAAATCCTTCTGTTTTTTTATTAGATATACATACGAGTTTCTTTCAGTTTGCCAAGGCACTCCAGTCCATCCAGGCTGGCTCTGTTCAATAATAAAACATCCGAAGATTAAGAAAACAACACAAAGAAATCGTTCACCTAGACATGAAAATTTACTCACGTTTCGGTCATCCAAAATGTAGACGAGTTTGTTTTTTCGTCTGAACAGATTTGGAGACATTTAGCATTACATCACTCACTCACCAGTGGATCCTCTGCAGTGAATGGGTTCAATCCATCATTCAGGCACTTTAACTTTAACCTGCTGTTTCTGGCCAAAACACCAGTCCAAAATCCATCAACATATTAGTTTAGAACTGTTTTTCAAAGGAGAAAGCACTATTATGGACAGAGGTCTCACATTTGAGAGAGAAACATTGTTTTTTTTTTTATTGAAACACATCTTCAAGAAGCCTTTTTAATGAGAGACTACTTTTTTGACCAACCAGTGGAAGATGGGAGGAGTGTTTGGGGTCAAACGTGATTGAAAACACTCATTTTGACACACTTCACCTGACAATATAATTGAGGGAAAAACTAAATCATCCTTCCAGTGTAATTTCAACCTGACAGCAGATCAGCCATAAACCCAAAACAACTCACCCAGAGTCAGACTTCTCCACAGACTGTCAGCATTTTGTAGACCCACAAATTAGCATTTAAATGGTAAACATCTGCAAACTAGTTTTCTTGGTGGGAAATCTGATTTCCATCACAAATGCAGGACTCTTAACAGACTTTTGAGACGGTGTCTCCGGATCTCAAGGGAGGAAGAAGAGAGACACAAAACGAGTGTGCTAAATTGAACCCGGCATTTCCGAATTCCCTCTGAAATGGGGTAAAATCTTAAGAGAAGGGCTGTGAATGAGGAGAAAGTCAGTCATGGTGGATATTTATGATTTAAGAGCTTTTCAGAGGTTATGTAAAATAACGTCTGGCCCAGCCAAACAACTTTCCCATCGCTTAGACTTGGTGAATGTCACTGTCAACGTTAAAGTTTGTTTGCTTCCGACTAGCAATAACAAAAAGGTTTGATTTCTATGGAAGCCCGTTTCCTCCACTGAATAAATATTAAAAAGCTAATTGCGGCTTTATCTCTCACAATTCTGACTTTTTTTCTCAGAATTGCATCATACAAACTCTCAATTCTCACTTTTTTCTCAGAATTGCATGATATAAACTCGCAATTCAAAAAATAAAAAACATTTTTACATACAGAACACACAACTGCAAGTTATTAACTCAGAATATTGAGATATAAACTTATATTTTTCTTGTTTCCCCCTCAGAACTGGACTTTATAACTCACAATTGTGAGTTTATATCTCACATTCCAAAGGAAAAAAAATTGGAATTGTGACTTTTTAACGTGCAATTGTGAGCTGATATCACAATTCTGGGGAAAAAAAAAAAATTCAGATTTGTGAGTTTGCAGCTGAAGAAAAAGAAGGGGGTGGGGGCGAAAACTTTTNGGGGAAAAAAAAAAATTCAGATTTGTGAGTTTGCAGCTGAAGAAAAAGAAGGGGGTGGGGGCGAAAACTTTTGGAATTTGAAGACCTGCGTAAATTTTACTTATTTTGTCTTCTGGGAAACATGTAAGTATCTTCTGCAGCTTCTGAAGGGCAGTACTAAAAGAAAATAATATGATATTTAGACAAAGTAAGAAAAATGTACACATTTCATTCTGTTCAAAAGTTTTCACCCCCGGCTCTTAATGCATTGTTTCCTTCTGGAGCATCAGTGAGCATTTGAACCACCTGTAATAGTTGCATACGAGTCTCTCCGTTGTCCTGAGTGTGAAAAGACGAATCTCAAAATCATACAGTCATTGCTGGAAAGGGTTCAAATACACAAAAATGCTAAAAAAAAAAAAAAAAAAAAAAGGAATTTGTGGGACCTGAAGGATTTTTCTTAAAAACAGTGGACAGTTTAACCGTTCAGGACAAACAAAGTACTCATGAATAACTATCATCAAAAAATAAATTAATAAATAAAAACACAGCTGTGGATCATTCAGGTAACAACAACTTTTGAACTGGGTCATTTTTATAAATTGAACGATTATTTTCTCTTGTGTACTATATGTAAATATATTTTATGTGAAATATCTTATTCAGGTTAGTACTAAATAAAAAATAACATGCATTTTGAATGATTCCTCTTATTTTGGTCAAATAATTAACATTTTGCAGATTCTGCAACGTGCATGTAAACTTTTGACTTCAACTGTATATCGCAATTCTTAACTTGCAATTGAGAGAAAAATTCAGAATTGTAAGATAAAAAGTTCCTTTAAAAAATTTAAAGGATAAAATAAATTAAAAAGTTTTTTTTTTATTACTCAGTGTAGGAAACAGGCTTCCATAGATTTTCTATCAGGATGAGAGTTTCGACATTTTTAGAGATCTAACTGCATTTTTGCCAAGGTTTCATTCAGTTTCCCAAAAACAATCATAATACAATAAATTCTGAACTGAGTGGCGCTCACAAATTGTACACAAACAATGCAAGTTACATGTCTCTTGTCCCGCTCCGTGGACTCTTTCTTTTCACGTAGTAAACTATTTTAGCTCAAATCAATATTTAATGTCCATTTATTTATTCATTTGGTAAGCAGCTGTGTAATTGAGGTAATGTACAGTCAGCCAGCAATTTTTTGCAAAATTAAACCCCTTCGGGGTGATGCAAGACCCCTCTGATTCACGTCAGTACTGGTTGTACATCATTCCTTACATGTGTTATACTGTTTGGCATACAATTTAAAGCAAGCAATTAGCTAGCATTCTGTACACCGCTTGGTGTGTAAAGTAAAAGACATCAACATAACGCCCCTTTTCAAAATGTATAGCCTAAAGCTAAAACGTGCAGCTTAGGATGTAACAAACGACAATTAGAAAAGGCTGTAAAAGACAATCTCTGTCAATCACTGACCTTGGGGTTTAAAATGAAAGATAAAAAAAAAAACACGTCATTTGTAAATAATCACATTAGCGTTAACTTGTGGTTCTTGGTGGGTCTTCTGGTAAGACGGTGTGAAATACTAAATTCTGCGTCTTGGGGTTTGGATGTGTATATACTGAGCTAATCCACTTACAAGAGCGCTTACTGAAATGAAATGTGTGGGAATGGAACCAGTGTGGTTTTACATTTAGCTCCAGGCATCCATTTTTGATTCAGCGACAAAAGGCATGTGAAATGAGACCAGGCTCTCAGAGATGAGTAAATTTGTACTGATGAAAGCCGCTCAGTAAACGGTTGCATCCTGTTGCAATTTCATAAGGAGCGAGTAGGTCGAAACACATGCATAATGACGCACGCTAACTCGCTCGTCTGCTCTCGTTCTGACGCTCATTATTTCCTCAGAGGCTATGAATATAGACATATGCATATTCATTTGGGCACGTGCACAGCGTCTTTGCTCTTAAACAGCCTAAACCGGTAAATGAGTAAGTTTAGTATCCCATAGGCTTATATAATAGCAGCCAGCTAAAAGGCTAATGCCTTCATTGTCATGGTTTGAAATACAAATCTCATTGTAAATTAATCTGCATTTCTTCGGGCAATGCATTTCACAGTGCGCAGGTAGGTAAGAAGTTGAACGAGCTGACAATTGAGCGTACAAAGAGGAAACTTAATGGGAAAATGGAACGGCTTTAGCCCTGATAGAAATGAAATCTGCAGCTGGTGAAAAGAGAGAGATTTTGAAAAGGAGCCAAATACACTAGAGTCACACAAAGAAGCAAGCAGGGAGCAGTTAAATATTCCCTCCCTGCCTTCGGATTAAAACGAGTCACGATTTCGCAATCTCTTTTAAACAAGCGACACAGTTCTCACACCAACCAAAGGGAGAACCCTTTCTGTGCCGTATCCCCTCATGAGAGTCAGTCGATTTTGTTCGAGTGCAACCGTCTAAGGGCCAGGGTTATATAAAGGCAGAGCACATCACGCTGGAGGGTGTAATGCTTCAGCAGGAGGCAAATCAGAGTCGAGTCTCCCCACTGGCTGGAGTTCATTTCCTTCTGCTTCAGACCAGAGGTGGCATCATCAGTGTCTTTGTGGAAGCAGTGACCTCGGGCGCCACCTGGCACCACGGAAACATTCGGTCCAAACCGCGACGCCGGCGTGAAGTCCGCACCAGGGGCTGTCAGAAGCCTTCCCCTTATCACCAAGGCGCCTTGCGTCTTCAAGTCGACCTTAGTCTGGGAACATAGATTTCCCTCGTCTTGCATCACTGCGTATCCTTGAGCAATATGCCACTGAACGACTCCGGAAATGAGAGACAGAAGGGGGAAAGACAAAGAAAGTGGAAAAAGCAGATTGCGCAATTAAAATTATATAATTAACCGCCCGAAAACCAGGCCAAATCCGGTAATGTGCATGAGGAACTCCTCCAGAGCTTGCAGTTCTCTTCTTTTTGGCTAAGGATTGGAACGCAAGATGTTAATTTAGGATCACATTAGGACGATTGATGCAAAAGCGAGTTGTGCTCTCCAGGTGAGCGAAAGCTGAAGCCATATTACCAACCCAGGCTCATTGGAGAAATGTGCTTCTGCCTACATTTGTGCAGAATTACAGGAACACTTCAAGTGTTTTATTCCTTTTCATACAAATTACAATTATGGATCTCAAAACACTTTTACCATCAGGGCTGGGGAAATAAATCGATGCATCGCTAATCGAGAAATGATTCTGCATATGATTCTGATTCTCTCTCAAATCGATTCTGAGCTTAGTTTTTAAAAGCAGATGGCACTAAATTAATCATTCATAAAGTTCAAAAAAGCTGAAGCGAATTACAAGGGTGTTCATTCTTGTTCTTCTTTTTTACTGTCTGTTCACTTGTCTTTACTTATATCTGAACTTTCTTAGTTAGGCTAGTAGTTTTTGCTGTGGTATCGAAATAGTACTTAGCTCTAAAGGGGTCATTGGATGCCCATTTTCCACAAGTTGATATGATTCTTTAGGGTCTTAATGAAAAGTCTATAATATACTTTGGTTAAAAATTCTCAA
>JAHKKF010521086.1:4386-38583 GCA_019740295.1 Labeo calbasu | reverse complement strand
TTTTTTCTGAAATGTATTTTTCAACCAATCCTAACTCCACACTTTGTCACACATCTTTCACAATCAAAATCAATTTTTGTTTTCTTTTTTTTCATTGAATATCTTGTTGCACTTAAAAAAATACATAAAACTGTGGAAGTAACATTATATGTTGCAATCTGTATTTAATGTTGACTTGAACGTTTGCATATCTGACAACACGTTCTTTAATAGCTCAGACTTAATAGCTGAAATAACATTTATTGCAATGTTGCTGCTTCTTTCACTAGCAAAGTTATTAAATATATTAGGAATATTTTGCATATCACTCAATATCATGTGCTTTTATTAAGTGTCTTGAAATGTATTTGACCTTGCTTTGGAAAATGTCAGGATTGACAGGACAGTACCTGAAGGTTCTTCTTGGAAAGGTGGGTTTTGACTGAAATTAGACAGAATGACTAATGTATTTGCAAAGAAAAAAAAAAAAAAAAACTAAAAATTAATTTGCAGGAAATATGATCAGCTATTTGTACTCTAAAACTGTTTAAACAAATAATTGTCGGGTTACTGTGATGACGAGGAGTGTTGTTATTGAAGCGTAGGGTGCAGGCTTGAAAGCAGAGCTGTAGGAGTATCTATCCAAGAGCCACAAACTCAGGCTTTTCTAGTTTTCCTTATAGAGGCAATGGCTTTGTTGTCTCCTCTGAGAGCTTTCAGGCACGCTTTCATCCAATTTTATAGTTGAACAAAGCCTGCAGAGCTTTGTTCAAAATCTCAAAGCAGCTACACAGCTCTGGAGAGCCACATAAAATATGAGTGGAAAAATGGAAACCGCAGTATAACAGAAAAGCAGACACAAACATAAAGACTTTTTATATTATGCAAATGCCTTTGAATCCTAGATTGAATTTGCCTATTGGAACGTGAATTTCTTGGATCGCAAACTCTTTTATAGTTTTAAACATTCATATTTATGATTGCTGAGAATTATTCTTCGCAGAATCAATAGCCTCCTTGAAAACATGGAAAAATATGCCAATGACTTCAAAATAAATTAAAACGAATAAATAGCAGACACGACTGTAGCTAAAGAAAGGTCATAGATCCGAGACAGCTGAGTGTCAGTAACAAGACATCAATATTTGCGGTATTTTATGGCTGCATTAACCTGCACCTCAAAGTGGCAGCCACTTCCTAGGGGTGACATGTTGAAAGCTATCACATACTGTAGTCTCGACCTCAGATGGAACATCAACAAACCACCTCAGTCTGTTCACTAACCATCTGATGCATATTGCAGAAAAAAAAACTGGAAAGCACTTGAGAAAATTGCCAGCTCCAATCAGGCTTTCCGACTGCAATGCAAATTCCAGGAGCTGAGGTGCCTGGAAACATGATGTTTGAGAGGAAAAATTTTATAATTCACTAAATAATCACATTTGGATGGACAGATATTCGTCGTAAATTCTGCACACATTTACTGCTGATTTGTTAAGGCATTTCCCTGCCCCACCTGTCCATAAAAACAAAACATAAAAGAACTGTGGTTAGTCACCTCTGGTCTGAGTAGGCGGCTCTTCGTCAGAATAAGATGCAGACTGGACCAGTTATGTAATGCGAGGAATCTGCATGGTCCTTAGTTAGAGAAGAAGATGTGTGGCTGTTTTTCATTTCACTGGTTCCTATAAACAGGTACGCATCAGAAAGTAGCTGTTTATGCTCCTATAAAAGACTCATTACTTCTCCAGCAGTGCTTCAATAACCAGACGCCTTGTCCGGTTTGGGTCGGCTCAGCACCAAAATGTTGAGAGAAAATGTTCTTAGAACATCATTCTCGGAATGTCCTTATGATGTTATTTCTGAATGGGCTTAGGATTTTTTGTTACCTTTAAAAAACGTTCTATACACAACAAGAAAATTGGACATTTTTCCGTTTTTAGAATATTAAACTAAGTGCAAATATAGCCTGCTTTTTTGGGCACAACAGCAACATAAAAGATGTCGATTTCAAACTTGCTGCAGTGGTGTAGACCGCACAACAAGTGGTGGTAACTTTAGACCCGACTAACCCAAGTTCAAACCTGCCTTTTTATGTATTACTACTACTCCCTTTTCCTATCACATATCAGATCGCGAAGGCATTTACGTTCAATAAAACTGAAGGAAATATTTCAAAAGAAATTCATTTCCAGAACAGAAACTCATCCCCTTGTCATCCAAGATGTTAATGTTTGTTTGTTTTTTACAGTTGTAAAGAAATTATGTTTTTTGAAGAAAACATTTCAGGATTTCTCTCCATATAATAGACTTCAATGGTGCCCCTGAGTTTGAACTTTCAAAATGTAGTTTACATGCAGCTTCAAAGGGCTCTAAACAATCCCAGCCAAGGAAGAAGGGTCTTATCTAGCAAAACGATCGGTTATTTTCTAAAAATAATTACAGTTTATATACTTTTTTAAACTCTTTCTTTTCTAGCTCTGCATGAATTCTGTGTATCCTGGTTATTGACAGTTAGGCTAGGTTGAAAAACTCCCATCTTCTTTTCTTCTCCAACTTCAAAATCATACCACATCGCTGTTTTACCTTTTTTTGTAAAGGGCGTTTGATCTTCTTTTCACGTTCACTTTGTAAACACTGGCTCTGTATACTTCTGCAGCGATGTAGGACGATTTTGAAGTTGGAGGAGAAAAAGAAATGAGAGTTTTTTGACATACCTTGACTGTTTTGAAGCAGAATACACAGAGCTCACGCAGGGCTAGACAAGATGAGCATTTGTATCCAAATGTATATAAATTGTCATTTGTTAGAAAATGATAGAAAATTACCAATCGTTTCGCTAGATAAGACCCTTCTTCCTCGGTTGAGATCATTTAGAGCCCTTTGAAGCTGCATTTTGGAAGTTCAAACTCAGGGGCACCATAGAAGTCCGCTATATGGAGAGAAATCCTGAAATGTTTTCCTCAAAAAACATAATTTCTTTATGACTGAAGAAAGGAAGACATGAACATCTTGGATGACAACGGGGTGAGTAAATTATCTGTACATTTTTGTTCTGGAAGTGAACTTCTCCTTTATAAACTTTATTTTTATCCAGCTTATTACATGGCTACCTGCCACAAAAGTAAATAATTAGACACAAAACATTGATCTGAGTTGAAATATTAGAACACAAACGCTTCTGTGAAAAAAGCTTCCATTACAGTGTACAAAACAATCGTTGCACAATGTCAGCAGTTCCATTTGTATAAAATAAGAGAGCAAGTGTGCGATACCAGGATGACATAATTAAATAATTCTACACAAAATACTGAACTGAGTTGTAATATTTTATTAGCCAACCGAATGCAAAGCTTCCATGAAAAAAGCAAACACTGCTGACGCTAGTTACCTGGATTAGCCTGTGTTATTAGTTTTACTAGTTGTTATCGGGGAATAACATACCTTGGAATGTGGTGACTGACCAATCAGAATTGAGTATTCCACAGAGTCATGTAATAAGTGGAATCAAGGTAAATTAAAAACTGAAATATGATAAAACATAAAATGTACAGCTAACACTTTATTTTAGCGTCTCTTAACTAAATGCTTATTAGCATGCGTATTACTAGAATATTAGCCATTTATTAGTACTAATTAAGCACATATTAATGCCTTATTCTACATGACCTTATTCTACATCCCTTATCCTACCCAATACCTAAACTTAACAACTACCTTACTAACTATTATTAAGCAGCAAATTAGGAATTTATTGAGGGAAAAGTTGTAGTTTATAGTGAATAGGTGTTCCCTATTCTAAAGTGTTACCGTCAAAGGAACTAAAATTAAGTGAAAATAAAAAATAATACTAATAAAATTATTTTAAAAAATCAAAATATTTGCAAAAACTGCAATAATATATCAAAATAACGCTGTCAGGACCCCCCTCATGTTGTTATGGCCCAATTATATCATGGTTAAACTAGAGCAATTTCTACAGTACATAACAGCTGTGGCATTTATACAGTATGATTATAGTGATTTTTGTATAGAGGCACAGAAATAGCATAAGTGATTTTACACAAAACATATTCACCCCACTTTCTCTATTAGAAATACTATATTGCACCCGTAATATTAGTACTTGTTCATGACGACCCCAACAAGAACGCTTGTGCATGACATCAGAGCATGGGGACGGGGTTTTTCGGGGGGGGCCAAAATAAGTATTTGCAGTAAATCACTGACTCTATCTTAAGAAAAAAAGAAAAAAAAGAAAAAAAAAAACTCAAATGCACCATTTAAAAAAAACAGGCATTAATTTGCTTTTGCAGCACTCTGACACACAATGAATGAGACGAGAAAAAGATCCAGAAGCTTAGTGATCAAGCATTTAATGATGGAATTATTTGGCTTCTGGGATAAGGATTAGGTGATAAATTAAAAACGGATTGGTGCATCTAACGCCCCAAGAAATATTGGAGTTCTTGTTGGGGTTTTACACCACAAAGAAAAGTGAGTAGTAAACTAGAATAAAGACTAAAACAGTTCTCGGCCTGGACACGCGCCAAATATCCATAGGGCATTAGCAACCAACTGGTGAACCTCATTAAAAAGTAGAGAAACCTATAACCATTAAAAGCCCATTAAGCAGCATGTAATTTTGTGGAACTAAATAGCAGAGAGTAATCAAAAGCACATGAAACCCAGCTGGGAAACTAAGCAAATTGTTTCGATTAGGGGAGAATCCATCATCAACAACACCAGGCTTTTTTTCTGACGTTCAATTCGTTCTCTCTCGCTCGCTTTCAATTTCCTCACTAATGACATGGATTGATGCAGATAACAGGCAACAGTTTGTGACCCAAATACGCATGATACACTTTAGTTTGCAACAACAATTTAAATATTAAAAGTGAATGAATGATTTTTATGATGATAACAACTGCATTCTTTCAGAACACTCTGACACTGCACAGTTATTCAATAGCTATGCTGCATCACTACTGAATTAACAGAGCCACAACAAAAGAAATGTTGTTTCAGCTGCAGTTTAAGTACTATTAAGGTTTATGATATTCGTAACTATTTATAGGTTGCGTTAGACTTTAACATTGTCATTTTGACGGACAGGGTCGTAAAAATTCTGCCATAATCTATTATTACCCTTCATTTTAATTTTCATATTTTAATTATAATAACCCCTTTAATTGCTTTCATTTTTATTCACATGTTCATTTTTAATTATGAACCTACATGACGATATAGGCTTCCCAATACTGTGTGTGGTTATCTGGATGAACTACGACTGTTTTTTTGTTTTGTGATGAGTGTTTATGAGTCCATCGTTTGTTCTGAACAGTTAAACTGAGCACTGTTCTTCAGAAAAATCCTTCATGTCAGCTATTAAAAACATTCATGGTTCAAACATTCACTGGTGCTCCAGAAGGAAACATGATGCATTAGGAGCTGGGGGGTGAAAACTTATGTTTGAAGACTGAATTTGAAGATCAAGGTAATTTGTACTTAATTTGTCTTCCGGGAAACAAGCAAGTGTCTTCTGTTGCTTCTGAAGGGCAGTACTAAATTGGAAAAAATGATATTTCAGCAAAATAAGATAAATTTGGACATCTTCATCCTGTGCAAAAGTTTTCACCCCCGACTCTTAATGCATCCTGTTTCCTTCTGGAGCATCAGTAAATGTTTGAACCTTTTTTAATAGTTTTGTTAGAGTCCCTCAATTGTCCTCAGTGTGAAAAAATGGATCTCAAAATCATGCAGTCACTGCTGGAAAGGGTTCAAATATGCAAAAGATGCTGGAAAACTGTAAAATATGCAGGACCTGGAGGATTTTTCTGTAAAACAGTGATCACTTTAACTCCTCGGAACAAACAAGGGACTCCTGAACAACAATCACAAAACAAAAACGAAATGTAGATCATCTAGGTAACCACACACAGTATTAAGAACCTTTTGAAGGGGATTATTTGAATAATTGTAGCTTTTTTTTGTCTTTGTCTTGTGGACTGTATGTAAACATCTTTTATGTAAAATATCTTACTCAGAACAGTAGTAAATAAAAAATAACATGCATTTTGTATTATCTCTTTTATTTTGTTAAAATTATTCACATTTTCACAGATTCTGCAAGGGGTTCCCAAACTTTTGCATGCCACTGTATAGAGAGAGAGAGAGAGAGAGAGAGAGAGTTGTATCATTGTATCATCAGAATTGAATTATATATACTGTAAATAGATAGAAGGCTACCTCAACGTACTAAAATAAAGAAATGTTAATAATTAATATAACCATGAAGAATCATTATTAGAATCACTGAAGAACAGGAACGAATCTATTACAATTCCACGCTTGCAAAAGCAGGCTTGGAAGTTCATCCGCATTGTATTTTCACAAAAACCTAGTGGTGGAATGGAGAAAAGACCTATTCATAAATGTCTTTAAAGTGTCTGGGTTTTGAGGCTTGTAAAGAGAATTGTCAAGCCACAGAGGACAGACATACCTCAGTGTTAAACGTGGCCAGGACCACATTTATTATGTGTAAAATGTCATTACACGCGCCAAGAGGCATATATCTCAACCAGATTCTGTAGCTCAAGATTATCAAAACTGCAATGGAATTGTACAATTTAAAAGTTCCACCTTCAACTTTTTGCATAGATGCCTTCACTAATATATTTTTACCCAGTGGTGCAGTTTATGAGAGGACGTACCCTCTACATTGTTGACGATAAAAGTGGCCTTGAAAACAAGAAGCTAAGTTGGGATTGGAGATATAAGGACAGTTTATTCCGACATGTTTTCATATGAGCTGAAATGCTAAAGCACTACTTTGCTGTAATTGTCACCTGTAGCTAAATAATCAGATTTAGATTAAGATTGGTTTATGTTTTGATATGCAACCATATATATGAATAATTGTGCTGTGCTAAAGACTGAATAAGAGGAAGAAGCCTCATTTTTAAATTAAAGGCCTATGGCTCATTTCACAGTGCTGCTGAGATCAAGAGGCTGAGAGTAAATCCACCACCAGCCGTATTTTGTGTGCGAGGTACTGATCCCGAAGCGAATTCCCCTGTTTTCCTCCCAGCAGACTCTTCTCTCTCTCTGTGGATGTCAAATGACAATGTGGCGTACTTAAAGGCCCTTAAAAGCACATTGTGAAACCTTCTATGGACTGTAAACATACAGCAAATTCACAGGTATTGTAGCCGAATGAAACTCATACAAAGCTCTTTCCATCAAAGCAAAGCTTATTGTGATGGCTGAAGCCATTTTATCATTTATTCAAATATGAGCTAACAAACATGAAACATTATATCTGATGATGCCTTTGAAGGGTAATATAAACATGCAGTTATTGTCAGTGCGCTACCTAATATGAACCAGCTGAAGTGACCCTGTCGTGACCGTTTCAGTCTGTGGTTTTATAGTGTAAGCGCAGAGGTGCGTGGGTTTCTTCATGGATGTATTTCTGCCCAGTAGCAAAATTTACGAGAGGACATACCCTCTGTTTTGTTGATTAATAAAAGTGGCCCTGAAAACAATAAGGCAAGGAGACTGGATTACTTAAAGGGTGAGTGCTGGGCTCCATTCAGAATGTAACTGAGAACTGCAGTTAAACTCCTGAATTTTAATTAAGGTACTATAGCAAACAGGATGCCAAATTGTAGCTCATATTTGAATGCAAGGAAATAGAATTAAAAAGGAATTAAATTCAAAGAAATTTAAAGAATTGCTAGAATCACTTACCAGCACACACTCTTAAAAATAAAGGTTCCAAAAGGGTGTTTTTGCAGTGATGCCATAGAAAAACCATTTTTGGTTCACCAAAGAACATTTCAGTGAACAGTTCCTAAAAGAACCATTTTGAAGAACTTTTTTCAATTATATAGAACCTTTTCTGCATTTGAAAGGTTCCATGGATGTTCAAGGTTCTTAATAGAACCATTGATGCCAATAAAGAACCTTTACTTTTAAGAGTGCAGAAGGACCTTCCCAGAAGTAACTGAATATGGAATATGATGTTTTATTACACGTATGAGTTTATAGGTCAATATATTATACAATAAATATATTCAAATTGCATTTATTTTTGTTAAATTGTATGGTAATTATTTTATAGTTTTTGCAAATTATACAATTATATAATGTTTTTGCAAATAAAAAAAAAATCCTACTTAGGATTTTTGACTGGTACAAATATCTAAACACTTAGACTTAAGATAATGATACACTTAAGATAATGACTTAAGATATATATATATATATATATGTGTGTGTGTGTGTGTGTGTGTGTGTGTTTGTGTGACCCTGGACCACAAAACCAGTCATAAGGGTCAATTTTTGAAATTGAGCTTTATAAATAAGCTTTCCACTGATATATGCTTTGTTAGGATAGGACAATATTTGACCGAGATACGACTATTTGAAAATCTGGAATCTGAGCGTGCAAAAAAAAATCAAAATATTTAGAAAATCACCTTTAAAGTTGTCCAAATGAAGTTCTTAGCAATGCATATTACTAATCATAAATTAAGTTTTGATACATTTACAGTAGGAATTTTACAAAATATCTTAATGGAACATGAACTTTATTTAATTTCCTAATAATTTTTGCCATAAAATAAAAATCAATAATTTTGACCCATACAATGTATTTTTGGCTATTGCTACAAATATACCCCAGCAACTTAAGACTGGTTTTGTGGTCCAGGGTCACATATATATACATATATTATTTTCTTGCCCCACTGGTAGATATATATTTTTTTCTTGTTTTAAGCAAAAAATAACTTTATTTATTTATTTATTTATTTTTGGCTTCTCAAGAAAGTGTTTCTTGATTTAAGAATGTTTAGATATTTGTAACTGAAAACCACAAAAATACTAAGTAATAAAATATTTTTTTGCAGTATAGATAAATATGTAGATTAAATAAAATTAATGATGTAAATATATTTTACAGCAATGCATTTTTAAAAATAACATTTGTATAAAATGTGTTAACGTTTGGCAATCCAATTAAATAATGACTCAGACATTAAAATATGTTATAATGTAATATATATTGTATATGCTGTTGGTGTACTATTTCCATTGATTTTTGAAGTAATCATTTGTGCTTTTCTGACTAATAATTCCCACAACCCCTTGTGCTACATAAACTTTCATCTTGGCAGAATCATTTCGAGTTGTTTATTTCCAACTTTCCAAGACAGAAATATGACTTCAAGTGCCATTCTGTTGCACTTTTCCAAATAGGAAAGTAGAAATGTTGACTGGAAAAGACTCAACGGTATATACTTTCCCACTGGAGACATATGTCTTTTGCAAGTCACTATTGATCATTCATTGACCTGCCCATTGCTCCTATTGCATTGTATTTTATGGCATTGTTAAACATTCATCTCTGATTGGTCAGTGACTCGACATTGTGATGTGAACTGTGTAGTTTCACCTCCTCTAGACGCTTCATTTACTGTGGGACAGCACTCACCTCTGACACCTGACACCGGAGGAGAGCGCGGATGGGCTTCCGGCAGGCATCGCTTTCAGCAGAGCCACTCATGGGCGTCCTGCCGTAGCATGCTTGTCATGGGTGGGTGTCAGGGTCACCTGACTTCGAATTCATTCCTGCAGAGAATGTGTAGATCTAAAAACAACAACTGATAAGTCTGTAACAAAAATCTTTTGTCTGGTCCGCCTCATCTGTTTTAATTAACCCGCTGACTCGACTTTGTTTGTACATTCTGAGGCAGTACCGCTGTAACATGAGAACGTATACGAGGGCACTCATTAGATGAAGAGCTACAGCAGAGCATCAGCATTCTGACTAAAGATCAAACCCTGCACTAAACAAGCTACGTTTGGCCAAAGACACTCTGGAGCCCTCATTAAAGACACTCATCTCTACAGAGTAGGATGCCTTAGTGCTCTCAGACCCCATTTGAAGCGAAGGACGTGGGGGGACTGACTGAGTAGAAACAAGAGCACCAGTTTAAATGAGCTACAGAGAGAGAGATAGACCTGGAGAGTTAGGTCTGAAAAAAAAAATCATTACTAAAGCAGATAAATAAGATTTAACACTTTAGTATATAGGGACCAGTTCTCACTATTAACTAGTTTCTTATCAGCATGCACATCACTAGCATATTGGCTGTTTATTAGTACTTCTAAAGCACATATTCTGCATGACCATATTCTACATCCTTAATCCTATCCGATACCTAAACTTAACAACTACCTTACTAACTATTAACAAGCAGCAAATTAGAAGTTTATTGAGGCAAAAGTCATAGTTAATGGTTTGTTAATAGCGAGAATTGGACTTTAAATTGTGACCAATGTGTCATATCTAGTAGTTTAAAGGAGAAATCCACTTTCAGAACAACAATTTACAAAAAATGTGCTCACCCCCTTGTCATCCAAGATGTTTATGTCTTTCTGTTTTCAGTTGTGAAGAAATTATGGTTTTTGAGTAAAGCATTTCAGGATTTTTCTCCATATAATGGACTTCATTGGTGCCCCAATTTTGGACTTCTAAAATGTAGTTTAAATGCAGCTTCAAGGGCTCTAAACGATCCCAGCCGAGGATGAAGGGTCTTATCTAGCGAAACAATCGGTCATTTTTTTTTGAAAATAAAAATTTGTTTACTTTTTAAGCACAAAAGCTCGTGTAGCACAGGCCCTGGGATGCACGTCCACGACACTATTGAATTAAGTCGAAAGGTCACGCGGAACGTAGACGGAACTACAGACCCAGTGTTTACAAAGCGAACGCACAAAGACTAAGAAATGCAAGTAAGTCAAACGCTGTTTAACAAAAAGGTACAACAATGTCAGACGATTCTGAAGTTGTAGGAGAAACTGACATGGAGTTGTTTGCCATGCTCTACCTTTTTGAGCCGGAGTACACAGACAATGAACTTAGACGTGATTCGTGATTCATCCCAGAGCCTGTGCTACACTTGCTTTTGTGCTTAAAAAGTATACAATTTTTTTTTTTTCCTTTCGCTAGATAAGACCCTTCTTTCTCGGCTGGGATCATTTAGAGCCCTTTGAAGCTGCATTTAAACTACGTTTTGGAAGTCCCTTATATGGAGAAAAATCCTGAAATGCTTTCCTCAAAAAACATAATTTTTTCACGACTGAAGACAGAAAGACTTTAACATCTTCCATGACAATGGGGTGAGTACATTTTTTGTATATTGTTGTTCTGGAAGTGGACTTCTCCTTCAAAAGGTAACACTTAGGGAACATATATTCAGTATTAATTAAGAGTTTTCCCTAAATAATCTCCCACTTTTCTGCTTATTTATAGTTGGTAAGGTAGTTGTTAAGTTTAGGTATTGGGTTAAGGGATTTAGAATATGGTCATGCAGGATAAGGTATTAATATGTGCTTTATAAGTGTTATAAGCCAATCTGCTAGTAATATGCATGCTAACAGACAAAAGTTAATAGTGATAATTGGTCCTTAAAATAAACGTTTAGTATAGGAACCAGTTCTCACAATTAACTAGTTACTTATTAGCATGCCTATTATTAACATATTAGTTGTTTATTAGTACATATAAAGCACATATTCTGCATGACCATATTCTACATCCCCAATCCCCATACCTAAACTTAACAACTACCTTACTAACTATTAACAAGCAGCAAATTAGAAGTTTATTAAGGCAACATTTGTAGTTAATGGTTTATTAATAGCAAGAATTGGACCTTAAAATAAAGTATGACCCAAAAAAAGGGTTACCATTTACCATAAATGATAACAGTATCAATAAACATGTTTCCAGAAAAAAAGTGCATTAAAACACATAGGAAAACAAACCTTCAAATATCATACTGCATTTTAACTTTGGTTACTATTATTTCTGAAAAGATAATAATAATACATTACATTTTTTTTTTTTTTTTTGTGCTCATCAAGGCTCCATTTATTTGATCAAACATATGGAAAAATTAGTAATATTATGAAATATTATTGCAATTTAAAATAACAGTTTTCTATTTTAATATTCTTTAAAATTATTCCTGTGATGCAAAGCTGAATTTTCAGCATCATTACTCCGGTTTTTAGTGTCAAGTGATCCTTCAGAAGAAATTGGTTGTTGCTGTTGTTGTTGTTTTTAATCTTTGGACAGTTAGAGACAATTTACAATGTGCTTATATATAAGCAACTCCAATAAAATCACGCAAACTGTTTTATCTTGCAAATCATATTTTAATATGAAAATATGATTTGCAAGCTATAGTAATGCGCAGGAGTATTTGCTACAATTGATTCATACACACCTGCTTAGAGGATTCTTTCAGTTTTTACTAAAAATATAGAAAAAAATAATAATATAACCATTTTAATTAATACATTTCAAAAGGGGTAAAAATCATCAGTGTAAGTGTGCTCAGGTCTTCTCAGTGTATTTCTGAAAAACATGATAGATCTGGACAAAAATAAGTATCACATATTTGTTTCTTGTACATCGAGACTGCTTTTCTGTGATCACTTTTGACATCTTTTACAGGTGTGGGGAATTAAGAATTCAATCAATCCAATGACAAAGTTCAGTACCAATACAATGACACCTTTGTGCGCGTTTCTTTTTTGTTGTTGTTGTTGGATGTGACTCATTAAATAGCTCATGTTTTGTACACTGAGTGAAACATTATCGGTTCATCTCCTCATTAGAGCAGCAGTTAACTGAAGCTGCTTTCAGCCAAAAGAAATGTGCCCACACCCTTAACATAATGCTTTAATAATGGCATACATGGCTACTGAAAGACTGAGAATCATCCTGCTTCATGTCGGCTTTCATCACTTTATTTTTTCAACAAATGGAGTTGGAGCCCTGAGTTCCTGAAAGGATTACAATAATAGTCCTTATGAAACTGGATCGGATACTTTTGGACGTTTCATACAAGCTGTTGATTTTTCCAGACTATTTTCCCTGCTCCAGTGCTGTTTCAGCTCTTGAGTCAGCGCAGCTCTCCAGCTCAGTAACCCTCCTCCACCCAGCACCGGTTGGCTCGGAACCCGATCTTGAAAGTTTCTTCCACTATTACTCATTTTCAGCTCTGGCCCCAGCCTTAGGATTAATCTCCAATATCAGCCCAGTGGCGGAGGGTGATGTATTCCTCATACGCCTCGAACTTATGCATTAGTCTGGCTTCCTCTTAATCCAGAGTGACTCCAAATCCTCCCCCGGAGGGTTTTCACACACAGATGGATTTGATTTTGGTGCTACTCAGGTGTGGAGTTTCAGCAAGCGCTCGGCTGAAGAGAAAAGCCACATGTACAATAAAAATATCCTTAAAGGATTTTGATATCACAGCAGCACCAAATGCTCTTCATTAAATGATGTCATGGTCTCATTCTGAAACCACATGGGGGAAAATGTTTTGCCTAGACAGCAATGAGAGTAAATTGAGACTTCTGCTAGATCATTGTTTTATGGAAATCTCACATATAAATCTGATCTAGAGTTTCAGGAAAAAATCTCAACAATGTCTTTAACAATTTCAATGATACTAGCCTATGGAAAAGCAAACTAATACATGAGATCTCTTAAATATATCAATTGTTGTATCTAGATAGCAATGATATTTAACTGAGATTTCTTTTTTTCTTTTGAACAAAATCTCATTGTTTTTGTCCATTGAAATCTCATTTAATTTAATTTTATTTTATTTTATTTTATTATTTCATTTGTCGCCTTAAAGTTTTAAATCTCAACAGTTTTAAAATTCCCCTTAGATTTTCCAATTTGATTGTAGGGAATGTAAAAACAAATAGATTTAATATTGTTTCTCTTAGACATCAGCTAGATTTAAAAAACAAAAAAGGCACAATGAGACTTTCTCTGATTTGTCTTTTAAGAAAAAGGCCTCAAAGCTTTTTCAGGAGTTTCAGAAAAGGAGTTAACGAAGTCTTAATCTGTGCTCAAATTTGCCAACATACTAAAGCCAGCAATCAAGAGTCAGAAAATTTGACAAAAACTCAAATATTTCTCATCAAATTCACCAAACCCAAGGAATCCACATTACTGTAGCTGTTTTACAGTTGTCTCATATGTTTCTTTTTTAGGAGAAACATCTGTGACCAAGTTGATATTTGAACAACTGGGAACTCCACTAAGTCTCTGAAGTTTGAAGAAAAAAATCCTCTAGGATCAGTGATGTCCTCCCTGTCAGTGCCGGCCATTATTTTTACCTGCTTCATCACTTGTAAATTCACCTCATTATAAGTTCATCACTTCCCTAATTCTGGAAAAGGACGAAGTGTCTCAGTTCACCCAGTGACTCCTCCACGCACTCACTCCATAACACTGAGAGAGGGAAACCTGATCGTGGAGGCTTTCCTGCTTTTCCTAAATCTTCACTCCTGCGGTTAAACTTATGTCCCAGAAAGAAAGTGTGGATTGCTCATCAGTTACACTGAGAAAGACGACGATGATGGTACCCAGAGAGAAAAAGACTCGTTTGGCCCGGTTGTTTTATGCATCAACTAGTTCCCACAGGCTTCATGGCCATCTGACACCATAGCTATGGAATAGTTGTGATTCTGAAGTCGTTAGGGAGGCTACATATTCAACACGACACCCAATACCCCCACAGAGCGCCCCAGCGGGCTCCGCATGCTCGCCAGGCAGCACGTGGTCTTCTGCATGCTGAGTGTGTATATTAGATCAGTTGGATCATACTTCACGTCATAGATGACTTGCTGGTGTTGCTAAATGTTCATAAATATCATTCTTATTATGCTACTGAGTGATCCTTCAATGTGGGTTACATCGCAAAAGGTCAAAGTGAAGGATGAGGAAACAGATCTGCTTCTAGCTTCAGCGCGTCTACAGTCCGTTCACTTACCATCTGTTGCGCGTTTCACACAAAACACGGCTCAAAACTCAGCAGTTCAGTCTGATTGATTGGCTTTACAGGGCACAGAGTTTTTATTGTTATTATTATTAGTTTGCTTAGAGACAAAGTTGCGTTTACAAGATGAAATGTACAGTAAATTCATGAAATAATGAATGTTTATCTTAAAATATCATGAAAGTGTATTATAGTTTATAGTCCTACATAAGTTTACACCCGGGAGTTTAATTGCACTTAATGTAAAGGATAATTGATCATTTACACACCCCATGTCATCCAAGATGTTCATGCCTTTCTTTCTTCAGTCAAAAATAAATTAAGGTTTTTGAGGAAAAGATTCCAGGATTTTTCTCCATATAGTGGACTTCATTGGTGGCCACTGGGCTGAAAGTCCAAACTGCAGTTTCGATTCAGCTTCAAAGGGCTCTAAACAACCCTAGCTGAGGAATAATGGTTTTATCTAGTGAAACGATGGGCCATTTCCTAAAAAATATAAAACTGTATGTACTGTTTAATCACGAATGCTCGTCTTGTACTAGCTCTGCGATGCGCACCCCTGACTTTATCCATTGCATGTGTGGTTAGTTCATCTGTGTAAAAAAGGTAGGGTAGGGCAAAGCACTCCATCTCATTTTCTTCCTCAACTTCAAAATCGTCTGACATTGTTGTTTTACCTTTTTTTGTAAAAGGGCACTTGACTTTCTTTGCACGTTTGCTTTGTAAACGCTGGGTTGGTAATTCCGCCTACATCATGAACTTCCAATGATTACGTAATGCGTGAATTCAAGCTAGTGGAACATGAGCATTTGTGGTTAAAAAGTATATCAATTTGTATATATATATATATATATATATATATATATATTTAGAAAATGACAGATCATTTCACTAGACAAGACCCTTATTCCTCAGCTGGGATCTTATAGAGGCCTTTGAAGCTACAATTTAGACCTTCAACCCTTTGGCTCCCATTGAAGTCCATTATATGGAGAAAAATCCTGGAATGTTTTCCTCAAAAACCTTAACTTCTTTTCGACTGAAAAAAGAAAGATATGAACATCTTGGATGACATGGGGGTGAGTAAATTATTGGGAATTTTTTATTCTTGAAGTGAACTCATCCTTTAATATATCTTTATATGTAATTTAATAATTACTTCAGTTTGCTTTGAAGGACTCTGTCGAACATTTACAAGAGAAGCATTTATAGTAAGAAAAATATACTTTGTCATTTATATTGAAACTTGCATTTAATTTGCAAAATGCATATCAAATGCATCAAACTAACTGTTCTTTAAAGCACAAGATTAAATATACTTACTGATTAATGATTTAAGAGTGCACTTCAAAGTAAAACTTTTAATTTGACATTGCCAAAGTATAAAGTAATCCCATTAGTACAGAGTACTCTCCTTTTACAGTCCAAAGCAAAGCACGCTGGGAAAATGAAATTTGCTATTACTTATTTAGTTTGAGTTCTTCCTAATGTACACTAATGTTATAGTGTTCACATAACTTTTTTTGGCAACACTTTACAATAAGGTGTTATTTGTTAACATTAGTAAACATGAACAAACAATGGACAATACATTTATTACACTATTTATTAATCTTAGTTAATGTTAGTTACAATAGTTGTTAGTTCATGTTAGTTCACAGTGCATTAACTAATGTTAACAAACAAAACTTGTTTTTTAATAATGCATTAGTACATGTTGAGATTAACGTGAACTAAGATTAATAAATGCTGTAGAATAATTGTTCATTCTTAGTTCATGTTAACGTATGTAGTTAACTAATGTTAACTAATTAAACTTTTTGTAAAGTGTTTATATTAAGTATATTATACTTTTAGTAGTATTTGAGTAAAATGAACTGTTACAATGTGTTAGTTTGTATAATGTTTATTTCTGAAGTAGCTACATAATAAGTGGGATAACCCTTATGAAAATGTACAATTGTTTTATTATAGTAAACCATGTTTATTGTAATAACCATGTTTTTTGTTGTTGTTTTGGCATTTTAATTACCATTTATATAACCATAGTTTTACAACAAATACCATTAATAAATTATAGTTAGTGTAGCAAAACCATGGTTCATTTGTGGTTATCATGGTTTAACTAACTTTACTTGTAGTAGAACCATGGTTATTTTTCGTAAGGGAATGTACAGTCAACCTGGCTTTATTACAATAAACATCTTCAGGGCAATAAAAGACTCATTTATATTCTGCACAAACAGCAATTCTGATCACAGAATCTATAAACATTTTTCACTATATCTGTAATTCCACATGCCTTCATTGTAATTCATTTGCTTTGCACCAGTCGTTGTTTAAAGCTGGCAATAAACATCACCTATAAACAAAGTTAACTGTTTTCAAAGTTAACAGACCTTTTAAAAAAAAAGTGATTATTTCATTTCAGATGGTCATTGAAACATTGGGGATTTGCTAATCCTGGTCAGTACTGTCTATTTCACAGTAATCTCATAAGACAGTATTCTCAGATGTGAACAAATACAGGCTTTTATGAAAGACCTGCAGGTTAATACACGGTAATACTATAGGACCGCTGACTACTCCCACCTGTCTGTTTAAGGCTTGATTTATTTCTTACACATGACGGGAATGACTCTTGTTTTGACAGATTCTCCTTGAGCTGCTGGGGCCAGCATCAAAAAACAACCTCCCGCTGAAACCTTCCAAAACGCCAAACATTTGTGGATGAATTTCAGTTGTCCTAATGTCACAAAGCATTTGTAAATTAAAACAAGGCCTCTGCAGCCTTGACCGTGTCTCGCACACAAACTTTCTGCTCCCCCTTGCAAGGACCCCCCACTTTTGTTTATTTCTTCTGGATTTTTATTTATATCGCCGCATACTACAGGAGGTGAAGCTGACAGGGCAGAAGACATCCTTCGCATACTGGGAAACAGCTGCACAGAGAACACCGAGCCACATGTGCCCTCCATGAAGCACGGCCGTCATTGCGCGATCACCGTGATCAAACATGACGTCAAAGAGCAGGTGCTAATGGAAGCCAGTTATTGGGGTAAGTGGCAGACCGTGCAGCGATCGAGGTGCTGAAGGCACAGCAAGCATGCGGCGCTGTGAATAACTCTCGGGGTAATTAATGAGGGGAGGCCGGCATCCCCTTACAGACGGGCACAAACTGGTAGCTTGAACCACATTCCAACACCTACTCACTCTCACGTCTCTCCTGCATGCTTCTGTCCAACAGTAACTGCATTTTGATTGAAGCAGTGGTAACACTTTAGGGTTAGGGACCAATTCTCACTATTAACTAGTTGCTTATCAGCATGCATATCACTAGTATATTATAGCATACTTATAAAGCACATATTAATGGCTTATTATGCATGACCATATTTCAGATTCCTGAATCCCACGCCATACCTTAACTTAAGAGCTACCTTACTAATAAGCTGTAAATTAGGAGTTAATTGAGGCAAAGGTCATAGTTTAGTTAGGTAATAGGTAGATTTTTTTTTCCTAAAACTAAAGTTGTTTATTTATTTATGCATGGACCTCATAATCATATATTAATGCATATTTTTTACAGTAAATTTCTGACAACCACAGCTGCCATTTTTTTACCGTAAATTATACTGATTTTTTTTTACAGTGTACATTAGTCCACTAATACAGTTCACTTGAAGGAGTGAATGAAAACGAACGTGTGAAATCAGACACTGAGTGCGCCGGAAGGGCTGTCCCTTTTGCATAGTTTGTGCTTACTGTTTAATAATCATTTGAAACTGGCAAACTGGCAGCTCTAGTAGTACAATTAAAGGATTTATCTTGAACTCTGTCATGGAAATTATGTATAAACCCTAGTTAAACAATTTAATAATCAATTTGCAATGAATTTGTACCTGTTGTAAATTACGCTTCATTACGCCGTGCACGAAAGCGTTATAAAATGAATGAATGAATGGATGGATGGATGATTCAGCTGTGGGCGAACATATTCATAACTGTTTTGGCCTTGTGTCTTGGCCGCGGAAGCATGGTTGAACACACTTCATTCCACGAAACATTTATCCATTATCCCACTCCCTTTTTGTCCGACGTACTGCCATCCACTTTTCCACGACCTCATGACGAACCAAACAGGTGTAATCAGTACATTTAGGTGTAATCAGTACGTCAGAATTGTTTCAGTTAAAATGCTGAAAATATGTCAGTATTGTACGGTTAGATGTAAATACGTCAGTATTGTACGTTTCAGTGACTGTAAAAACGTAAGTAAATGTACTTTGCTGAACCACATTTGGTAACACTTTATTTTGATGGTCCCTTATGAAAATTCTGTTGACAATAAGTAATGTTGCACCTACATGTCAACTAACTCTCATTAGAGTATTAGTAGATTGTCTGCTTAATATCTGCTAACTCTTTATTGTGATGGTCTCTCACCAGACATTCTACTGACTATAAGTATCTTTGCAAGTACATGTCAACTTATTCTAATCCTAACCCTAACCGTCTACTAATACTCTAATAAGAGTTAGTCAAAAAAGATTTTATTTCATTATACAGTGGGAGGAAACAATGATTTGGTCCCCTGCTGATTTTGATTTGCAAGATCTCACCTTGTGGAGTTTCAGTGATCACGAGAATGGTGAGAAATCAGCCCAGGACTACACGGGAGGATGATCTCAAGACAGCTGGGACCATAGTCACCAAGAAAACAACTGGTAACACACTACGCCGTGAAGGACTGAAATCCTGCAGTGCCTGCAAGGTCCCCCTGCTCAAGAAAGCACATGTAAATGTAAACACTGAAGTTTGCTAGTGAACATCTAAACGATTCAGTGGAGAACTGGGTGAAAGTGTTGTGGTCAGATAACACCAAAATCGAGCTCTTTGTCATCAACTCAACTCGCTATGTTTGGAGGGGGAGGAATGCTGTGTATGACCCCAAGAACACCATCCCCACTGTTAGACATGAAGGTGGAAACATTATGCTTTTTCTGCTAAGGGGACAGGACAACTGCACCGCATTAAAGGTCCTGGAGTGGCCTAGACAGTCTCCAGACCTTAACCCCATAGAAAATCTGTGGAGGGAGCTGAAGTTTCGAGTTGCCAAACATGAGCCTCGAAACCTTGAGCAAAGAGGATCTGCAAAGAGGAATGGGACAAAATGCCTCATGAGATGTGTGTAAACCTGGTGGCCAACTACAAGAAATGTCTGACCTCTGTGATTGCCAACAAGGGTTTTGCCACCAAGTAAGTACTAAGTCATGTTTTGCAGGGGTCAAATACTTATTGCACTCATTAAAATGCATATCAATTTAGAACTTTTTTGAAATGTGCTTTTTCTGGATTTTTTGTTATTCTGTCTTTCACTGTTCAAATAAACCTACCATTAAAATTGTAGACTGGTCATTTCTTTGTCAGTGGGCAAACAAAATCAGCAGGGGATAAAATAATTTTTTCTCCCTCTGTATGTTTTCTAATTTTAAATATTCATGTTTCTGCACTGTTGCATCTATCTGGATTGACTGAGTTTCAGATGAGATCACAGGTGCTAAAATGTCAGTCACTTTGACACCCAGGATCTGTTTAAATGTCCTGGATGGGTGGATGAGCTTCAGGATGAAGGGTGTAGAGAGAGCTGTTACCATAGGAACCTCCTTGTCCCATGGCGGAATGTTCCTTGTTCCTGGTCTCTGTGCTTAAGTAGTTTCCTGTAAACCAGAACCCATTGAGTTCATCTAAATCGGTTGCTGGTTCAAGCCCAGTCTGTGCCCCACCAGTCAAAAAAGTCTAAATCTTGTTGGGAGTGACAGCTGCCAAACTCACTGGCTAGATTTCTGTTTGCTCGAGTTTGTCATGCGGTGTTCATTAGGACATGAGTCTCAGAATCAATCTTATTTTACAGCACAATTCAGGTCGGCGGGACACGCTCCGTAACATATTGCTCCCAGAAGGTCCTTCTCCTTTGACATCTAGCCCAAATGTAATCCCGCGAGTGTCTTCTTTAATTTCTCATTGATGACATGTCTCTCTGATGACATATGCATCCACTTTTAGATTGCATTCGTCATTATGGTACTAAATAAAAACCAAATGTCTCAGAGACTGCGATAAAATCTATTTTCATGACTCCAGGAGAGTGTTGTATTACATGGAGTTTTTTTTTTTTTTTCCCCTGCTTGCTTGCTTTCTAGTCTTCCCTCTTTCTTTGGATGTAGTAATGGGATCATTTATACAAATACGGTTTGCTATTAAGCGGCTGGCGGATCAAAGGTAATTACCTGACAGCGCTGGGCCCCAAATGCAGCAGGGCCCGATCCGTTCGGCCCCACGTTCCCACGCATTCCTAGCAAAAACGTCGAGTTTATTTGTGAAATGTGGTCAGTGCCTCTGTCAGATGCATTATTTAATCAGCCGGCTGTTTGATTCGGTGATAATTGATTCTGTGTTTTCTTACTCGGTTTAGGCACGAGGCATTCGGACAATAAACAGACCTTTTAAAAAGCTAATATTTTGCAAATCGGGTATTTATTTAAAAAGGCAACTCCTGCCAAGTGCTTGATTATTTGTATGATCAAAAAGCCATTTTACCACATTGTTTCATTCACCAGCCTTTCATGATGGGCCACATTTAAATAAATATGAAAAAAGGGGCCGAATATAGAAATCACAAACAGATGGGCCGCTCCAGTGAAAATCACACTCTTTAAAACGCCCATGTGCTGGCCAGCACAATATGAATGTGATTTTTAATTGTTAGTGACTGGGACTCGTGGTTTCCTCTCTAGGTGATCTCAATTAAGGCCGTTCAGGAAACAGTGAGGAATTGTGGAAAGAAAAGAGTTTGACTGGTTGGTAGGCGCAGTCTAAGTGCTTAGTGCTGGAGCAACAAAATGTCATTTTGTATATCTGATTGTAGATTTCTGTTTCTTGTTTTTTTTTTTTTTTTTCATCTAAGTCTCCCACTGCTACAAACAATCAGGCCAGAGATTGAAATCAAATCCCTCGCTTTGGAAAAGTTCAAATACTTTTTTCTGCAGGTCCAGCATAATCAGAGCTCTCCGGGAGCAAGTCTTCGGTTTCACAGAGTATTGGCGTATTTGTGACACAGAATGTCCACGCTCACAGTAAATCAGGAGAACTTTAAGGACGGAAACCATACAAGTCTGCATGTCGAGAGTACCACGGATTTTCAAGCAAATGAACATTTGATAGAGAGCACTTGATTTGATAAAGTGCACTAAACACAAAGTGTTTTGCAAGTTTCAATATAATTTTAAAACAATTAATAAATTTAAAAAAATTAAATAAATTACTAGAAATGTGAATAGAAAATGTGATTTTTATATTATGAAATATACCATTTATAAAATACTTATTTTTATTAAATATTGTAAAGGAGTTGCATGACTGATAAGATTCATCAAGCATAACATATCCACCCTATCACACAAATTAAACACATGAAAGAATCATTATTTGAACAAATAAATAAATTATTTAAATGATTATTAATTTACACCAAGAAGATATATCACACCAACTTTGTATCATCTCTATATGGCAACATATAATTATCAATTTTACATAACTTACTTAATATCTGTTAGAAATGAAAAGGGAAACCTCTTAAAGGGGTCATCGGATGCAACGTTCACTTTTACATGTTGTTTGAACATTAATGTGTGTTGGCAGTGTAGGTACACATCTACCCGATAATTATAAAAAATCCATGCAGTGGTTTTTAATTAATCTGTAAAAATAATATTCCCTTTTTCAAATCGAGCCATTCTCAGATGCCTGTGTGGCCTCACACTGACAGAGGCCGCTCCCACGATAGTTGATTGACATGAGCGTCTTACCCAGTGTTCGAATTGAGGGGGGGCTAAGGGGGTCCCGGACCCCCCATAAGTATTAAGGGACCCCCCATAACACCCCAAAAAATATACCTGGGGGTTCCCCTGGTTTTTCAATAAAAATATAATACTTCAAACATAAAACTAGTGAAAATGGAAATGAAATTAAATGAAAAGATTCGATTGCTGTATTCAATTTAGACCTGCTCACGTTAAATCATATTTTATTTTTACGCGTTTTTACAGCGTTGCGCATTATAACCAATCACAAACAACTCTGTTGAGTTTAGAATGCAGTGGCCAATCAGAGGCGTTCAGAACAGTCTTTGCTGAAACCTGGAGTTTTGTTTAGATTGAACTTGCGAATTCCCTCATAAGCAACTAAGTGCAGATATACGAAATATGTAAGTAAGAGATTTATTTATCATACAGCATATGAACAGCCTCATTGATTATGAGAGGAGTTATGAGTGCTTAAACACTAGCTAGAGTGACTGTGCTCATTTAGAGTGCGTTCTTTCACTGCGTGACTCAGTCTAATAAAATGCATTTTCCCAAAATTTAGGATATGGGGGCAGATCAATATCACACGAAGAGTGCCTTTTTTTGTTGTTGTTTTGTTTTTGTTTTGTTTTGTTTTTTTGTTGTTGTTGTTTTTGTTTTTGCAAAAATCACAAATATTCACAAATATTGATTTTATACAACAGTTCAATAAACCAGAAGATATTATTAAAAAACTTACGTTATAAACACAATATTGCCTATTTTTGCTCTATTTCGCCAACAAAAATCATTCCAAACACAGCCACTGCACTGTTTTGAGTCTCTAAACAACTTGACGGTATTTCGTTCCTGAATGAATCAACCATTTAAATGATTCGGTTCAATCGCAATGACTCACTTATTAACTGTGATGACACCTACTGGTGGTTGTAATTCCACATTTAAAGTACCTTTTCATTTTTTAAAAATAATTTTAAATATCAACATTCAACGTTTTAGGATTAAAATATTAAAATATTTTTCATGCATTTGTAACCACTGGTTAAATGCATTCATGTCCTGCATTAAACAGTGGGTAAATACATCTAAATGCCAATTCAGATGCAGCGTTTGTTTCCTCTATATTGAAAAGATGAATTTTGTTGATAATGATTTTATTTGTGTGATAACAGCCTAAAATGTTTTATTATTCTAAGTGATTTTATTGATTAAATATAAGATTTTGACGCAAAAGATAATGCACACTTTTAGAAAAAAGAATGGCTTTATAAAGGTTAAACAAAAGGTACCACAAAAGGTAAAAATCTGGTTAGGGGGACCCCCCAAGAGCTTTGACACAATTCAAACACTGGTCTTACCTCAGACTCACCCTTAATCAGCTGTAACAGTCCGACCTCCACTGTTTCAATGTCGGAGCAGGGATGTAAGTTCGACAAGAGTATCTCAGATTGAGCGATTGAGGCGTTGTGTTGCTGGATGTAATAATGAACATAGTGGTCGTCATTTACTCCCGACATCTGAGCCACTGAAGATGCAGTGGATTACGTCTGTTTGTGAAGGGAATGGGTCTCCCAATCTACATATATCCGTCTATGTTTGAGCAAATCATTCGTGATCCAGCTTCACCTACAGCAGAAGTGAGTATAATGTTTTTTTTATGAATCTCTGCAATCACCTTTTCTGATAACGTGCTAGTTAGCAAGTTTTGCGGCTAAATGCGCTAAATGTGGCTAAAGTAAACAATCTCTCAGAGCACAGCTCGTCACTCCACAGAGAGAAGAGAGGGGCGGGGCGAGCAGAGCTCATTTGCATTTAAAGAAACAATCCATCAGAATGGGTGGATATTTGCAGAGCTCATTTTGGCAAGGTAAAAATGGTGTTGTTTTACACTACCATTGAGAATTTTTAACCAAAGTATATTATAGACGTTTTATTAAGACCCGAAAGAATCATGTCAACTTGAGGAAAATGGCCATCCGGTGACCCCTTTAAGAAACTAATAACATGTAATTTCTTTAGCCATATGACATACGATTTTAATTCTGAGACAGGGGTCACTCATACAGAGAAAACATATGCTGAAATACTCCTAAATTGTGCTTCTACATTCATTTTTTTCTGTTTTGTGAAACTTTACAGCCATACATATAAGCCAAGAAGAGTGCACAACTGACCAAAAAAGCAATATTTAGAGCAGTATTAAAGAATACATGATAATGATTCACTCAGTTTGAGTATTGAGCCTGACATAAACCCATAAAATAGTCTCATTACAGTCAAAGCGAGTCACAGCATTCTGCATGGTTTAACAGCACTCCAGATGGAGACAGTTCATACTATCGATGTCTCTCCGATCCTCCCCTAAGCATAACTCAATCAAGCCCTGCACTGTCAGGACCCAAGAGAGCAAACGGCTGCATACTAACACGCTCTCCAACAACACTCACTGTACATTCCCACAGCCCGTGTAAAACAGAGCACGCCTGTGTTAACGGCGCATGCTCGAGCCATGTTCCCCATGGCACCACATTAATTCACTTTCATGGTTATTTACAGGTCAGGGATGACGTGTAAACGAGCGAGAGTGTGTCTTTAGTCGTGAGGCTGAACTCCAGGCCTGGCTGCATGGTAAATAATGAGCTCCCATGGGTCATAGCTGTGCTGCCCTGGAGTCCATGTCCCCAAACTGCAGGCTCCTCATTACCTCACCAACAACCAATTCAACGACCTGCTTGGTGCGATTGTTGAGCTAAGCCGAGGCTTAGCAGCTCTGAGGGTAAAGGCTCATAATCCAGCTCTAAGAGCCGGTGGTAGACGCGACCGTTTCTGCCATTTTAAAATTTCATTGTGTTACCGTCGCACTGAGGTAAAATATACGGTCTAACAGCATAATTGCCTAATTCTGCCTATAGCCTATTTCTAAATGGACTGACAGCTTTGCTTGGATGAAAACAGACAATTGGTCAACTGCAACATTTTCCCAAAACTGTTATATTGCATGTACGGCTGCAAATTTAAATACCCTTGAAATAATGTAAACATTTCATATTAAAAAATACAATTTAATTCTCAACACAAATTATGTAATAATATGTATAAGTAATATGTGATTTACATTAGTGGTTCACAGCTGGGAGAATACTTTTTGTGCTCAAAGAAAGACTGAATAAAGTCAACCAAGGCTCATGAAAATACGTGTCTCTCTATACATTTGTCCAACACCATAATTACGTACTTTACTGCACGTTTTGTGACATTTTTAAAATGAAATCTCCAGAGAATGGTGGTAAAACACACGTTCAATGTGTGACCGTGGCACATTTTCATTACACTGGTACAGGCACATATTGCTGCGTTTTTTTTACGCTGCTTGAGGTGCGTATTGCGGCTGTTCAGAATCTAAATATCTAGGGCGTGTCGCTTAAGGTTAATGCTCTATAGTAATGGAAATATCCCCTACACCAAACCCAACCCTAAACCTTCCCGATAGTGTCAACAATTGCGAAAGTGATATAAAAATGCATTTGTTGATGCAGCCATGCTAATTTAACTTTGCATGAGCTAGGGAGCAAACCTACTGAATTAGGAAACTCATGCATACAAAGCTGTATATGTGACGACAACGTTCAAAAGTATCAGTTTTCAAATCGTGCAGGATGTTAAAATTGTTGTGAAGTCATAATATACTGCAAGTACTTGTGTAAAAATTAGGCTTTATTAATCAAAACTCTGTACCTGTAAATCATACTTTGTGTGAAAAGTAATAAAATTTGACTGTTTTACTGCCTCTAGTGTTCATTTCAACTGGAAACTGCAGTGATTCGTACATATTCATGGATTTCATGTGACGTCACACAGTGGTGCGGCCGCCATTTGTAGAACCGAATTGCAGTTCCGTCTATCTGCTGTGCTGTGCTGTGGGCTGTGGTAACAGCAAATAACAATGGATTATTTACCAAGAGATGTGGATGTATGGGTTAATTTTGATTAAATATTTCTCGTAAGCATAGATGCGTTTTTACAGTTTAGTATTTTACTTTAGCGAGTTCACAAAGGAATGTGAGACTGCTGATTTGCCAGACGACTTTCGTTATGCTCCACCTAAAGCTTATAAATCAACGAGATGTTTTTGATCAATGACAAGATTCTCTGCTTTAGAGCTGTTTTGAACTTACTGTTTGAATGCTTTCGCTTACTGGATCACTGGACTTTCCAGGGGTTTAGCAGTTTAAAATTATGTGATCACAACACCCTGCTTCTTTTCGTATTTAAGGTACTGTTTTCGTTAGCCTATGTACTATTTCGAGAGCCTGGGCTCGTGAAAATGCGTATCAATAGCACGATTTGCTGTTTCTATTTGGCGTGCTATTTATATGCTGAAATTAACTTTGGCGTGCATATGATATGCATGTGTTTGACGTGCATAATACACAGTTTTCGTGTGCATATTATACACATCTACCCCATACCTCTAATCCTATACCCATTGCGTATCATACGCCAAGTCATTTGAAGTCAATTTCTCTGTATAAATAGTAGCCTACACCAAATACGCACTTTCATTAGATCAAGGTAGGTACCTGAGGTAGTCTGACTCCGCTTGCATTCATTCACATGAATTGTCGAGATGAGATGACCCCTTCTGGTAGTGTGATTTATATAGTGTCATTTCTAATCACACAGATACTGACGCTTTGACTGAGTACCGGCAATATGTCAGAAGTATAAAATGTTTAATTCCAAAACTTTGCCATTTACCAATGTGTTTTTCAAAATACCTTTATTAAATGTTACAGTCCAAGTGTATATAAATGCCTTATTCATTCAAGTAAATGCATGGGTAATTTTGCAAAATGTGTTAAATATTTTATCTACCCTGAAAAATGCTGTTTTTTGTTGTAATTACATGGTTTTGTAGATAAATTGTTGTGTAAATAAATTTTACTCATGCCAGCTTGATCAACTTGAGTTCTTTAATGGACTTTATAATTGCTTTCATAATGAGATGTTTATAGATTTGTTAAGTCATGTTATTCATGTATTTTAATCTATATAATTAAAATGAAAGTAAACGTTTTGGCTAGGTAACGTTATCAATTTTAAATGAATATTAATGAACAGTACAAGTTATTAATGAACAGGCTAAATCTGGCGTGCTGCACAACGGGCCAATTCCGGCATGGATGGATGCGGCAGTGTTGGTAAATTGCGACTGTCTCAGATTGATTGGGTCCAGAATCTGGCACTGAGTACACTGACATCCAGGCCGGGTGCGGCAGATGGTCAAGTCTCGGGCAGGTGAGAATTTACCTGAAACTGGCCCGAGTGTATGGAGAGGGATTGTGTATGAGGTCAAAATGGTACATTTTTACTAAACTTTAGTGGAGTCAGCAGTTCGCTTGACAGTAAATAAGGATATAATCCTTATGTATCTATTAAAAAAAACATTGTTTTTCGTTTTTGGTGATTTTGGTTATTTTGGTTTCCGATCACCAAGGAGAGGCTACGCAAGGTCCTAAAGATGGCGGCCGCAACAAAAAAAAGTCACGTGACTGAAACCCATGAATAGGTACGTTTTTTTTTTCCAGTTTTGCATAAATATATTTAGAGGCACATACTTCCAATGAGCCTATGTTGCATAAAGTTTTGCTTGCTTGTTTGTTTGTTTTTGCACATAAAAAGTATTCTCATAGCTTCATTAAATTAAGGCTGAACCACTGATGTCCTTACTACCTTTCTGGGCCTTGAACGTGGTAGTTACGTTGCTGTCTATACAGGGTCAGAAAGCTCTCGGATTTGATCAAAAATATCTTAATTTGTGTTTCGAAGATCAACAAAGGTCTTACGAGTTTGGAATGACATGAGGGTAAGAAATTAAGAAAGGGGTCACCGGATGTTGTTTTTCACAAGTTGATATGATTCTTTAAGGTCTACATGCAAGTCTATAACATACTTTGGTCAAAATTTCTGAACTGTAGTGTAAAACAACACCCTTTTTACCTTGTCAAAAACAGCTCTGTTCACAGCAACTGGTGCATGTCCCTTTAAATGTTAATGAGCTAATGATGTCACTCCACAGAGGGGGGTGGGGGTGGGGGGCGAGCAGAGCTCATTTGCATTTAAAGGAACAATCCATCAGAATGGGTTGATTTTTGCAGAGCTCATTTTGACAAGGTAAAAAGGGTGTTGTTTTACACTACCATTGAGAATTTTTAACCAAAGTATATTATAGACTTTTCATTAAGACCCTAAAGAATCATATCAGCTTGTGGAAAAGGGGCATCCGATGACTGGGCATCCCTTTAAAATACATGCATAAATGACTTATTAGTAATTAACAAACACCTTGGAAAACCCTCTACAAAGACAACCTTAATGTAGTGTAGTGGACGCAACAAAGCGACCGTTGCAAATCATTTGAACTTTGTGTCAGTACGTCATAAATAGAAGGAGGCAGCAGTTTACTGTCGGGGATTCGTGGTGTCACGCCACGTCCAGTGTAGACAGCATCACTGATTATAATGAGTTCAATTGTATTTTGTCGCGTCAGGTGACGTGCTATTCAGGTGACTCAGTGTGAGACTGTTTACTTTAGCTGCATTCGTTGTGAAACTTGCTTACTAGCATTTTATTAGGAAATGCGATTTGCAAATAAAAATATATAAAGCAGTCTGGTGAAATGAATCGTGTAAACTAGGGCTGTCAAACAATAAAAATATGTCAAAATCACGATTAATAGTTTAATTATACAAAATAAAAGTTTGAATTTGCCTTATATATGTATGTGTACTTTGTGTAATTATCATGTATATATAAATACACACAAATTAATGTATATATTTAAGAGAAATAGGTTATGTACAAAATATTTGTATTTATATATAATATAAATTGTATAAAAAATTATATTAAATACATATACTTGTACATATTTCTTATATATATATATATATATATATATACACATGAATGTGTTTGTATTTATACATACATAATAATTACACACACAGTACACACACATATATTAGGCAAACTCAAACTTTTATTTTGTATGTCATAAATCGCAATAAATCGTTTGACAGCCCTAGTGTAAACGCATTTATGTAGATCGGGGGGCGCATTCCCATCAGAAACAAAGGTAATCCACCGTGTCTTCAGTAGCTCAGATGTTGGGAGTAAATAATGACTGTTCATTATTACATCCAACCAAAAAACACCTCAATCGCTTAGGCAACATTCTGCTCAGGTGTCGAAACAATGGCAAATTGTTTACAGCTCACTTAGTGCGGGTCTATGGTTAAACGGCAGTGTCAGTCAACAATCATGGGAAGGGCCTTGGCCTGTGTGATGTCACTCTGCCAAGAATCTGAGAATGGCTTGATCTGAGACACTACTTATGATTTATTGAAATTAACAAAAAACAATAGGTGGATTTTTATCATTATAGAGTGGTTGTGTACACACACTGCCAACACACGTTTCAGTTCAAACAACTTGTAAAAGTGAATTTTGCATCTAATGACCGCTTTAACAATTAGACCTCTACTTGTAGGTCTATGGAAACTTTCTCTCATTTTAATGTCCAGCAGGTAAAAAGTAAATTCTGCAATGCACTTACATGACTTTTAAAAGCTGAACAGATGTTCATGAACACAAGGCATCACCGACTTGCAGACTTTGTAAATGTTAACAGAGAAAAATTGGACATCACACCAAGAAACGACTGAGGATCATACATTGCCAGACTTTCAAGTCATTCCAAACACAACAAGCAAAACAATGTGTTATAAAATTGGCTCAAAGTATCAAACATGTTTGTACTCCTCCAGCTGAATTTGAATAATGGAGTCTGTGCCATTCAAACACTACAAATCTGTCAACTCCGACTGCCCAATACAGTAGAGACGGTACAGACTGGCTCTGATTTCATCTACTATATACTAGGGACTGTAAATTGAAGCAGAAATCTGGGCAAAAGTCATGTAGTGTAATCCAGCATTAAGTCTGATCACTTAGATGAGTAATCGCATGCCTTTCCTCAATAACCCACAAAAATTTAAAAACATAAAATAAAACAAAATAAATAAAAGTTAAATGTTTAGAATTACGTGTTTGTTCAACACTTCACCTTAAAAGGACAATTCTGTGATTTGTGGCTTTCTTTCTTCTACTGAAAGCAACAGAAGACATTTTGAAAATGTTGGTAACCAGACAGTTCTGGGAAGAATAAATTATGACAGAATTTTTATATTTGGGTGAACTATCCCTTTAAGCTTAAGCACTAAGTTGCGTCCCAAATGACGCACTATACACTGCGCACTTTATACGCTATGTCTTTGTGCACTATGTACTCATCCGTGATAGTGTATGCATTTTGTCATTCAACACTGTAGTCTGACAGCTGATAGTTTTTCAGTTAATGTAGTGCATCATCCATGTATATGCACCTTCTCTTTTTGGAACTAATCATACTATTTATACTACAAAATGGCATATATTCGTGCATACGGTAGGTACACAAACTGGGGCGGACCAATATTGATACTTGCCTTAGCAAATCCGACTACTTAATTGTCGCAAAATGTAATCTATTATAACACAGCAATGTATTAAAAGTCAGAGTAACATTTTATTTTAAGGACCAATTCTTACTATTAACTAACATGTATATTACGAGCATATTGGCTGTTTATTAGTACTTATAAAGCACATATTCATGCTTTATTCTGCATATTTTAGATCCCTTAATCCTACCCCATATCTAAATTTAACAACTACCTTACTAACTATTAATAAGCAGAAAATTAGGAGTTTATTGAGGCAGAAGTCATAGTTAATAGTAAGAATTGGACTTTAAAATCGATAAAGTGTGATCATAAATAGTACATCTAACTTTATATGCTGTATACTCGCATAAAGCAATATATACAGCAAACCTTAGCTTTGTGATTGTTTATAACGTGAAGTGTAAGTTATATAACAGCTCTATATATAACGTTGGATATATAAGTATATCTGGTAACTCTTTAGATTAAGAAACTCTATTTAGTATTAACTACTTGCTTATTAGCATGCATATTACTGTTTTTTAGTACTTATAAAGCATATATTAATGCATAACCATATTCTAGGTCTCTAAACCCTACCCAATACCGAAACATAACTATTACAACAGCTATGCATCTGTATGCATACAGTAAACTTATGTATATACTACATAGCAAATCTCCACAGCTTGATTGCAAAATGTAAACCATATTATCGCCCAGCTCTAATCTGCTAAATGCAACTATAAGGCATGAACATATTAAGATATCATAAACATTTACATTATGGTTTTCTGTAAAGCTGCCTTGAAACGATGTGTGTCATGAAAAGCGCTATGCAAATAAATTTGACTTTGACTCACATGTGCATGTATGTATGTGTGTGTGTACAGGACAGTTAAGGATGCATTTGTTTTGCTGCCAAAGCATTCCCAGTCCTGAGAAGAAAAAAACATGGGTCTGCAACACCTGAATGCAATTCCTCAGATTGCAGATGATATAAGCAGAACATTTTCATGCCAGTGGAAATGTGAGCTCTCACCAGCTGGCTTGGCCAGACCTTAGCCTCCAAATTCTATCCATCTGTTAGCTGACTCCCATGCCGCACTTCAAGGGCTCCTTCTGGGGAGTGTGGAACACTGTGAGGAGCAGGAGAGAGGCCGGCCTGATCTGGTTTTGATCTGGACTGAAAGAAAAAGGAGAGAGCCCAACTTTGGCATTGCACAGCCCCATCGCTTTATGCATGCAGCCTGAAGTCAAGTCAGAATTATCGTATTTATGTGATGAGCGCACATGAACTCTACCACAATGTCGTAATTACGCTGCTTTCAAGTCCTCCTGGGAAGTTCCTACTTAGGAGTTCGGAAGTTGTAATTATGATGTGATGGAAGTTCAAGTGATTTTGGTTGGAATACAATGGACTTGCTGTGCAATTTAATTTTTCTTTCTCTTTCTTTCACTTCCTGCCAAACGCAGGTCGCTTTTTAGTGCTAATGCAACAAACTAAAAGAGTAAATGGTGCACATTAGACATTTAACTGATTATTTTCGTGTTGCCTGTCACCTCATGGCTAAATGAGTACTGTCTGAGTATTATTCATCAACAAATAAGCAAATAATATAGTATTTCACTCACCTAATAAGCGTCCTTTGTTCTCAATATTGTTGCAACAACCCTAAAAACTGTGAGTAAAAAAGAGAAAGAAATTCTCCAACATTTTATTTGACCACAACAACTAGAAGCTCCCCAGTAAGATTGATAAACATTGTGGCTACTTTACCTTGAGAGGCAGTGGCAGGTGTAGGATAAGTCAGCAGACCTGTGGTTCTCCACCAAAGATGACATTTGTTCTGTGGCAGCTGCAGGGAGAACACCTTCACCTTCTCTTATTTTTATGACATCATGTTTCAAAAGAATTTCTGTATGTTGCTGCTATGACAGATTCCAGTATTGTGGCAACCCCATGATAGTTTGATATATAAGATGGTACTGAATTATTAATTATTAACATATCACTGTATTTTCATGGGACCCAGAGTTTTATGCAATGACTTTTAAATGTCATATCACATAAATTACAGTTTGGGGTTAGGATGAAATAGGGCAAGGGTGAATTTGATCAAAAGTGACAGAAAAAAAAAATCTGGAAAAAAACTCTATAAAACATATTTATTGAAACAATACACAGAAATATTAGGTTGCACAACCATTTAAAAGTGTGATAATTGAAAAGTTTCTTGAGCAACAAATCAGCATATTACAGTGATTTCTGAAGTAATGATAAAAAAAATTAAGTAAAATATTTTACTGTATTTTTTGAACAAATAAATGCAGCCTTGGTGAGCATTGTCATGCTATGGTGAATGAACGCACAAAGAAAATGAAGATCAATGCAAATATTTTCTAATAAATGCTAGTGGAGGTTCATGTGGAGGACGGACACCCGGTAGGAGGACAACGAACAGAGTCCAGGGTGGAGACGATGGAGGGAGACGCCAAGGAGGAAACAGGAGGAGCCTGGGTGAATCAGATGGAGGGAGGAGCCAAGGAGCCTGACAGAGCCGAAGGGACTAGGTGTAGCCAAAATAGTGTAGTCCCGAGGCGGCGGATGGTCGACGACTGACCAAGGTGGAGCCGGAAGGGACAAGGGAGCCCGGCCAAGGTGGTGGACTGACGAGCCACGGTGGAGAGGAGCGAGCTAGGAGCCATGGTGGAGCCGTTGGGTCAACGGGCCGAGGCGGAGTTCGGGACTCAAAGGCTGGAGGCGGAGACAAGGGATTCTCCAGCCATGACGACGATGGAGACTGGCAGACCCGTGGCAATCCCACAGCACAGATGGTGTGCTGAGGGTGAGCAGAGGGGCCAAATAGGAGACAGCGATGGCGATGGTGAGGACTGGTATGGAGGAGGTGGGAGAGGGAGGCT
>JAHKKF010521085.1:0-13030 GCA_019740295.1 Labeo calbasu | reverse complement strand
GCACGAACGCCTTGGAGGAAACACCCCTGTTAATATGTGAAATATGTTACCATATTTTTGATTATCTAATGTTGTTTAATATATAGCCTATAGTTAAGACAAATCATTGGATGGCATTAGTTTTACCTCTAAAAGGTTAAACGGTCTATGTAAGCATCTTTTGCAAGATGTTTTGAAAATTCATTTATTATTGAAATGATCCAATTTGGCAAGTCCTTCTTCTTCTTCTCCCTCCTAATCAGAATTTCTGGCAGGTAATAGGAGTGCAGAAACCTCAGTTGTTTAAAATGTCTATTCTTTCAGCCTGAATCCAATCAGGCAAGATTTCTGAGTGTATATGAATCTTCACTCATTTCTCACCGGACAGAATATTTTATCAGAGCACATTTGGATCTCCCATCTTTTATGGCACTTTCTCCATATACTTTAATTTACTTTTGCCTACTTTGAAGCTGCACACTGTTTAGCATTCAGTGACTTAATAAGGTTTCCTGTATAACCTGTGCTCTGAAGAGCACACTCAACTTGCTCAAAACAGGTCTCACTCTAACTGTCATCAGGCGGCGAGTTGGACTTGAGTCACGTAACACACGGTTGCTGTGACTTTGCTCAGTAATTAAGACACTCTGTCATGTAGAGACAAACTTCCATCCTGTATTCATCATGGCATAGCAGAGATGAACCCAAACACAAGAGTTCATCTGCCAAGCTTTGGGATCTTCATTTATCTGCAGGTTTAATTGTCTGGATGCTCTTCCTCCAGTCATTAACCACAAAAGCTAAAACTTGGGTGTAAGGGGTTGACTGGAGTCTTCCCCTCCACCGCTGGAGCTTTAATTAAAGGAGTGGAATGGGCTGGACTGGGTGCAAGGAAGTAGTAATTGGCCCTGGAGGCATTGTGTGCTGTGATAGAGACAGTGTAATCACACTCTTGTACAGTGCTTCCTATTACACTATCTGATTCTGAAACCCTTGGCCCTGTTACAAACATCTAGATGGCGGTGCTCCATCTATTGGATGATAAAAGGGCAAATGGCAGATTGGCAAAAGATTGATATATTCGTTTAAAACTAGCCATGATGAAAAATGCAAAATGTCATATAGGCCATGCTAGACTTATGCATGTGCTTTTATTGAACAAAGGCCCATCTTCCATCATAAATATTTTAAGTGTTACCTTTCTGTGTGCACATTTTTAATATTTGTTATAAGTTGTATTTTTGGGGCATTTTGGCTTTATATGTCAGTTTGAGGAGAGACAGGGTATGCTAGAAGTGGAGAAATCACTGTTTTTAAATGTTTCTTAATTTTTTTACCTGTTTTTTATGGGTTTTAATCTGTAGAAATATTGACTTCTAGCTGCAAATGTGGCATAAAACAACCAAATAATAAAATAAAAAACGCAACTTTATTTTTATTTTTTATTAGTATTTTTACAGAACTGTTAGGAAAGGAAAGTTTATATATATATATATATATATATATATATATATGATTTTTTTATCTGTACTTTATTATTATTATTATTTTTTTTTTTTATTTTTACTGATTTTAACCTGACTTTTGCCATGAAAATAACCTTGCTGATGTGGCATAAAACTAATAAAACAAACAATAAAATGTAATTAANAAAAAACGCAACTTTATTTTTATTTTTTATTAGTATTTTTACAGAACTGTTAGGAAAGGAAAGTTTATATATATATATATATATATATATATATATATATATGATTTTTTTATCTGTACTTTATTATTATTATTATTATTATTATTTTTTTATTTTTACTGATTTTAACCTGACTTTTGCCATGAAAATAACCTTGCTGATGTGGCATAAAACTAATAAAACAAACAATAAAATGTAATTAAATTAAATAAATAAAAATAAATAAATTCAATTTCCAAACGATTGCATTTTTATTTTTAAGGTTTATGTTATTTATTTATTTATCTATTATTTTATTTTATTAATTAATATTTTATTATTATTTTATTGCTTATTTATTTATTTATTTATTTGGCCTTTATTTGACTCTAAGCAGAGACAGGAAATGCTAAGAAAGGGAAAATTTATTTTTACCATGAATTTTTGTCATGAAAATAGCTTTAGATTTTGACATGTCATGAAACACCCAAATAATAAAAATAAAATAAAATAAAATAATAAAATACAGTTTCTAAACAGAGACTTTTTTATTATTATTACTTTTGTGGAAATGTTAGGAAAGGAGAGATTCAAAGCACTGTTTTTTTTTTGCTTTTTAATGTTTTTTATTTTGTTTAAAATTTGCATTTTAATTTGTTTATTTATTTATTTCATTATTATTATTATTTATTTGTTTGTTTGTTTGTTTATTTTTTACTGATTTTAATCTGACTTTTGCAATGAAAATAACCTTGCAGATGTGGCACTGTTTTTTAATAAAACAAACAATAAAATGAAATTAAATAAAGAAATTAAATTAAATAAATCCAATTTCCAAACGATTACATTTTTATTTTTAATGTTTAATATTTTTGGCCTTTATTTGACTGTGAGACAGGAAAGGAAAAGAAACTGAGCTGTTTTTACAGTGAATTTTTGCCATGAAAATAGCCTTAGATTGACATGGCATAAACCAACTAAATAATAAAATTAAAGTCAAATTAAATAATTAAATAAAATGCATTCTTTTTTTTTTTAAATCTTTTTATTTTATTATTATTTGTATGGAAATATTAGGAATGGAGAGATGCAAAGCACTGTTTTTGAAATTTTTATAGTTTTGTTTTTCTTTTTTATTTATTTTATTTTGATTTCAACCTTACTTTGGCCATGAAAATAACCTTGCTGATGTGACTTGTAATTAATGCAAACAATAAAATGAAATAAATCCAATTTCCAAATGATTACATTTTTATTTTTTCTTTATTTGACTGTGAGCAAAGACTTTTTTTAGAAATGCTAAGAAATGGGAGCTTTTTTTACCTCGATTTTTTGCCATGAAAATAGCCTTAGATTTTGACCTGCCGTAAAACAATAATAAAATAAAAATAAATAAAACACATTTTTATTATTTTTTAAATTAATATTTTTTTTTTTTTTTTTTTTTGAAGTTATATTTGGATAATTTTGCTTTTATTTGACAGGCTGAGGAGAGACAGGAACCGATAGAAGGGGAGAGATATGAAGCACAGTTGCGCAATATGTAGGTACCCTGAAGGCTATGGCTCCGACACAAAACAGATTTTTAATAAAAACCGACACTGTAAGCAGTGCTTCTATATTCCACAGGAGTGAGATATTTTGTCTTCATAGAAAAAACTACAGTTTAGACTCTCCCTAATTAGCCTTTTGTGATGTTCATGTTTATTTAGCAGCGCATACACGGCTCCAGGCAGAACGCAGCAGCAAAACACATACAGTGCTTTTCTTGTCAGCCTTAATAATTTGGAAATCAGGCCTGCAGCTGAAAAGGATTTCACTTGTTTTATAATAAGGCTCGCCGCGCTTATGAGAGAACTTCAAGTAGCAGGGTTAGGTATCCTCACAGGATTGTGTACAGCGCTGCCCTGCGCTGAGATCTCTCTCAGCCATCTGATCAAATCAAACCGTTACATTTTTGCGTTTATCAAAGTACAGTACACAAACGCACGCTCACAGCTCAGTCCTGATGCCTCAAGGTGCCAGTTTGTTGTTGAGAGGAGCACCAGTTGTCCCAAACGTACCCTTTGATTAGCCTGTTTGTGCAACTCTGAGAGCTTTTAATAGGGGTCGCGTCGCAGGTCGGCCGTTTGGTGTACTCAGCGTCAAATCTCTAAAATCTCCAATGAAACTGTCATCTTAATGACAAATTAGTCAAAAGTTTTTAAACAGTAAGATTTTTAATGTTTTTTAAAGAAGTCTCTTCTGCTCATCAGCCTGCATTTATTTGATTCAAAACACAGAATTCAAAGTCAAAATATTTTTACTATTTAAAACAACTGTTTTCTATTTGAATATTTTTAAAATGTATTTATTCCTATGATTTCAAAGCTGAATTTTTAGCATCATTACTCCAGTCACATGATCCTTCAGAAATCATTCTGATTTCTGATTTGCTGCTCAAAAAACATTTATTAGTATTATTATTATGTTGAAAACAGCTGAGTAGAATTTTTCAGGTTTCTTTGATGAACAGAACGTTCAGATCTGAAACAGTCTTTATCATTACTTTTAAAGCATCCTTGCTAAATAAAAGTATAAATTTCTATAATTTCTTTCCCCAAAAGAAAAAATATATATATACTGACTCCAAGCTTTTAAATGGTATGGTGTATATTGTTACAAAAGCTTTTATTGAACAACAAATCAGCATATTAGAATGATTTTTGAAGCATTATGTGACACTGAAGACTAGCGTAATGATACTAAAAATTCAGTTTTGATCACAGGAATAAATTACATTTTAAAATATGTTCAAAAAGAAAACAGTTATTTTAAATAGTAAAAATATTTCACAATTTTCAACATTTTTTGCTGAACTTTGAATCAAATAAATGCAGGCTTGATGAGCAGAAGAGACTTACTGTTCAAAAACTTTTGACTGGTAGTGTACAAATGTATGGGATATTTCAAATTTTTAAACCTGATCATTTTGAAAACAAAATTGCTTATGCTCCACTAAGACTGCATTTATTTGATTAAAAATAAATAAATAAATACAGGAGCTTTAGGTATCCTCACAGAATTGTGCATGGCGCTGCCCTGCGCTGAGATCTCTCTCAGCAATCTGATCAAATCAGGTCGTTACATTTTTCCACTTATCAAAGTACAGTACACAAACGCACGCTCAAGGCTCAGTCCTGATGTCTTGAGGTGCAAGTTTGTTGTGGAGAGGAGCACCGTTTGTCCCAAACGCACCCTTTGATTAGCCTGTTTGTGCAACGCTGAGAGCTTTTAATAGGGGTCACGTTGCAGGTCAGCCGTTTCTCTCTGCCCACACGCAACGTCCACTACTGCCCCAACGGGGCCCTCATCCGCTTTTCCTTCATCTCCTCTCCGATTAGACTCTTCCTTATGGAAGCTTTCCTTTAGATGCTTTAAACACAGAGAAATAGGAATAAGACTGTGTGTTTTACAGCCTTGCCCGTGGCACCAAATGATCTCTGACTCTTTAATCACGGCTAAATGCTGTCAGAGGGCCCGCAGTGAGAGACTGTCTGCGGCGAGTCTGAAACTAAACGTAGAAGAGACGGGGCGAGATAATGGGCTTTAGGAGGAAATGTGCTGAGGCGTCTTGCTGTGGGGGGAAAAGAGGCTTTGAGCCTTCAATGGCAACATTTTGTGCTGCTTCTGAGCACCAGAGAAAAAGACTTCTGCAAATTAAGCTCTGTCTAGATTTCCACTTTATTTGTCCTCCTCCGCAATGGCTGCAGATGAAGAGGCCGGCGGACTCGGAGCCAGCGCGGAGTGGATTTGCCGCGCTGAATGGGAGGGAAACGGTTTGCGTCCCAGTATGAGGCTTCTTTTGAAAGTGAAGCGCTCACTTTGGGGCTGATGGGGAGTTGACGAGGTCCGGGAGGCGGCGAGCGAGGCGAACGGTGGATGTGTTGTGTTTTTCTGCTCTTTTTCTCTCATCAGCGTGGGAGAGCTGAGGGGAGCGTGATGAGTGCTGATTGACTGTGAGCGGAGCAGACGATGAGCGGCTCATCCATCTTCGCTGACCTCCCGCAGGTTTCCTGCCTTTAATGCGCCCTGGTCATTTGTGTGGTGTGAGAGCTCAACCGACAGGAGAACTCATCCGTAGCAGATTTACTCAAATCAATAACGTGCCTCCTGCCCTCTTTGAGCTAGTTAATGCGGCCTACGTCACACCTCCTGGGAAAGACTCGCCGCAGCGCCAGGTTGCTCTATGAACCCCCTCTGTGCCAAGCTGTCTTCTCGAAGTGCTGATCATCCACCTCGTGTTTGTCTGGCATTGACAACGGACGTTGGTGTCTGGCGGCAAACAGTCTTCATTAGGGCTTCATCCACTTTCAAAACAGCCTTCTGAGATTAGTCAAGCGTCTGGCACCTTAGTGGTTAAATATAGTTTCTGAGGTTGTTTAAATCATGTGGTACCTTTAACATGTATTGCAAGTTGCTTTGGATGAAACTATCATCTAAACGACAAATTGCTTAAGTATACTACCAATGTTTTTGAACAGTATGTTTTTTAATTTATTTGATCCAAAGTACAGCAAAAACAGTACAATTTTGAAATATTTTTACTATTTGAAATGACTGTTTTCTATTTGAATATTTTTAAAATGTAATTTATTCCTGTGATTTCAAAGCTGAATTTTTAGCATCTTTACTCCAGTCACATGATCATTTTAATCATTTTAATATTCTGATTTGCTGCTCAAAATCATTTATTATTATTATGTTGAAAACAGCTGAGTAGATTTTTTTCAGGTTTCTTTGATGAATTTATCTGAAACAAAAATCTTTTGTAACATTATGCATTTCTTTATCGTCATGTTTGATCAATTTAAAGCATCCTTGCTAAATAAAAGTATTAATTTCCATAATTTCCCTGGAAAATGCTGATCTTTAGATCTTTCTATTCATCAGAGAATCCTGAAGAAATGTATTTAACTGTTTTACATACTGATATTAATAAATCAGCATATTATAATGGTTTCTGAAGGATCATGTGACATTAAAGACTGGCGTAATGATACTAAAAATTCAGCTTTGATCACAGGAATAAATTACATTTTAAAATATATTCAAATAGAAAACAGTTATTTTAAAGAGTAAAAATATTTCAAAATTTTCAACATTTTTTGCTGTACTTTGGATCAAATAAATGCAGGCTTGATGAGCAGAAGAGACTTACTGTTCAAAACTTTTGACTGGTAGTATACATGTATGTACTGTTCAAACATAAGGGATATTCAAAAATTTGAAGTTATATTTATGCTAAGACTGCATTTATTTGAATAAAAATACATAAAAAGTAATCATTCAAAATATTATTCAAATATAAATAATATTATTATCTATATTTAATAGTTTTCTAATTTACTGTTTTAAAATGTAATTTATTTCTGTGATGGCAAAGCTAAATTTTCAGCTGCCATTATTCTGTTTTTAGCCACATGGTCCTTTAGAAATCATGCTGATTTGGTGCTCAACGATTGAACGAACAGCATTTATCTAAAATAAGTCTTTTGTAACATTCTAAATGTCTTGATTGTCACTTTTGATAATTTTATCACATTTTTGCTGAGGGTGGGCAATATGACCAAAATCTTATACAGTGCCTTGTGAAAGTATTCATACCCCTTATTTTTTTCCTGTTTTGTTATATTGTAGCCTTATGTTAAACTGCTTTAATCACTGTTTTTTCCACATTAATCTACAATCCATACACCATAATGACAAAACAAAAAATTAAAAGACTGAAATAAGTACATTGCATAAGTATTTCATAAGTATTCATACCGTTAACGCTGTACTTAAAGCATCTTTACAGCCTCAAGTCTTTTTGGTATGATGTGACAAGCTTTGCACATCTTCATTTGGCAATTCTCTACTATTCTTATGCTCACCTCCTCACCTCTCAAGCTCTGTCAGCTTGGATAGGGGCAGATACACATTTTCAGGTTTCTCCAGAAATATTTGATTAGGTTCAAGCTCAGGCTGTGGCTGGGCCTCTCAAAGACTTTCACAAAGTTGTCTATAAGCAACTCTTGCTGTGTTCTGTTGGCAGGTGAACCTTCTGCCTTGAATACTTTTGCAAAGCACTGTATCACAGTATGAGTAAATTTATTTCAAGGTAACAATATACATCACGGTATAGTAACTTTTGCTTTAAATAAAGTCTTTATGATATCAATGTTTTTTTAAGAGTTATTTTTGGCATTTTGCCTTTTTATAACAGGACAGATCAGAAAGGGCAGGAAGCAAAGTGGGAGAAAGAGATGGGGACGGGATCGGGAAAGGTCCTCGAGTCAGGATTCGAACACGGGACGCCCGGAACACAACGGCGCTGTATGTCGGCACACTGCCGACACGATATCAACATTTTTGATACCATAGAAATTCCATAATTCTTGTCACCACTGTCAATATCACAAACTACTAATACTAGCCTAAATAAAAAAAAAAACAATAGGACAAAAAAACTATAGTAGAACAAATAAATAAGAAATGCTACATACATAGTATAAAGTAATCAAAAGTATAAAAACACTGCATATTTTTCATTGTGTAAATATTACTTATTAAAGTTACCAAAGTGATTTGAAACGCTGGACCACAAAGCCAGTCATAAGTAGCATGGGTATATTTGTAGCAGTAGCCAAAAACACATTGTATGGGTCGAAATGATTTTTCTTTTATGACAAAAATCATTAGCATATTAAGTAAGATCAAGTTCCATGAAGATATGTTGTAAATTTCCTACTATAAATATATCAAAACTTTATTTTTGATTAGTAATATGCATTTGGACAAATTTAAAGGTACTCTTAGATTAAAATAAAATATCTCCAGATGCATCCAGTAAAATTTATGCAAGGATGTAAACAAATGTGAAAGAGAAAACATAACATTCTTGTCTGTGGTGGTTATGGCCCTATTTATGCTAGCTAATACCGTGTAAACACAAGAATGACTGTGTCAGTCTTTTATAGCATCTCTGGGCCACTTTAGGTGCGTTTGCGAGATTAGCTGCTTGCAGTTTCACCCATTTTATTGATAGCGTTTGCTTTCAGCATGGTATTACCTCGTTGATAATTTAAAGAGAATATATGAGGGGATGTAAATAGTCTATGCTTCAGCTAATCCCCACTCACAGTGGGATTCACTTGTATTGACAAAACACTGTACAAACTTGTATACATCAGCATATGTTCTGTAATAAAACTCTATGACTTCATAAATCTTGTGTTTTACAGGATTACAGGTCATCGTTTCACAACTTGTGGAATGTAATACAACCGAGTTGCACTGATAAGCAAGAGTTTCCATCCTCAGCTCTGTCTGGAGTGTGGTGGCATTTGAGTTGGCTGGCGTAAAAAAGCGTTCTTTCTTCTTCTCTGTGTTTCAGGTTGTGAAAGTGGCCACTGGGGGCCCCACTGCAGCAACCGCTGTCAGTGCAAGAATGGGGCCCTGTGTAACCCCATCACAGGAGCCTGTGTCTGCACAGACGGCTACCAAGGATGGCGCTGTGAGGATCAATGTGAGCCTGGCTACTATGGCAAGGGCTGCCAGCTGCAATGTCAATGCCTCAACGGTGCCACCTGCCACCACGAGACAGGGGAATGCATATGTGCACCAGGCTACATGGGCCCCATGTGAGTACCAGAGATGAAACCGGTTTGCAATATAGAGATATGAAGGTTAATATGTCTTTCCTGAAATATATTCTTTATACAGAGGAGACAAGGGCAAGTTGTTACTCTAGTGAAAAGGGTAGGCTTATTTTTGAAAGACAATTTCCGTATAGATACACACCTCTTGACTACAAAAAAGCTATTCAACCTTTCCACCACCATTGCAAAGGAGCCACATTCACCTTTTGTAACCTTTTGTGTTGTCACAATGAGAACTTGAAGTCAAATAGTTAGTTTTTTCAGCTACATTAAAACAGTAACATTTTGTGCTTGGTGAGATAAGAAAAAATAATACAAAATTCATTTAATATGAAAAAATATAAATAAAATAAAAATTAATTCAGCATTCATTCTATGATTTCTGTGATGTGGAAAACGCGGTTGAAATCATAGAATCCAGTCATGAAAATGGAATTTACTGTATAACACGGAATGTCACCGAATTTGCCAATTTTGGATAAAATCAAAAGTAAATCAAAAATAGGTCAGTACACATAAATCAGATCACGATATGGACTAGTGTCCAATAGTGAATATTAAGCCACAAAAATACAATTTTTACTGCATACTTTAGTGTTTCTTCAGAGAAAAACTATTGTCATACCATTAAACAAACAGAAACCATATATTTTATAGGGCTTTAGAAATGTAATTTTTGTACAACTTAAAGGGGTCATCGGATGCCTATTTTCCACAAGTTGATATGATTCTTTAGGGTCTTAATGAAAAGTCTATAATATACTTTGGTTAAAACTTCTCAATGGTTGTGTAAAACAGCACCCTTTATACCTTGCCAAAATCAGCTCTGCAAAAATCATCTCATTCTGGTCCAGGCTGTTTTAAATGCAAATGAGCTCTGCTCGCCCCGCCCCTCTCTTCTCTCTGTGGAGAGACGATCCTGGTTACTTTAGCTGCATTTAGCCGTGTTTAACCACTAAACTTGCTAACTAGCACATTATTAGGAAAGGTGATCGCAAAGATTCATTAAAAAAAAAACATTATACTCACTTCTGCTGTAAGTGAAGCTGGATCATGAATGGACGGATATATGTAGATCGGGAGGCGCATTCCATTCACAAACAAACGTAATCTACTGCATCTTCAGCAGCTCAGATGTCGGCAGTAAATGACGACCACTACATTCATTATTACATCCAGCAACAGAACACCTCAATCGCTCAATCGGGGATATTCTTGTCTAACTTACATTCCCTAGCTCCGGCATCAAAACAAAGAGGTCGGACTGTTACAACTGATCTGAGGTAAAACGCTCATATCAATTAACTATTGTGGGAGCAGCCTCTGTCAGTGTGACGCCACAACGACAGGCATCTGAGAATGGCTCGATTTGAAAAAGGGGATATTATTTTTACCGATTAATTAAAAACCACTGCATAGATTTTTATCATTATAGGGTAGATTTGTACATACACTGCCAATGCACAGTAATGTTCAAACAACATGTAAAAGTGAACTTAGCATTTGATGACCCCTTTAATAAACTGATGTTAAATTGTGTAAATTGTATTATTTCAATTAATTAAACATGCTTTTTTATTAATATTTAAATTTAACCATTAAAACAGAGTCTAGAAAAAGTAAAACTAGGGAGAAAACAGAATCTTAAAAAATTAAAACGAAAAAAAAAATGGAATTTAGGAAAAAAAAAAATCTAATTCAAATATACACTACCGTGCAAAAGTTTGGGGTCAATATGATTTTAGTTCTTTGACTAAAAATAAAATACTTTTATTTTGCAAGAATGCATTAAATCAAAATCTAACACATTTAAAAATCAATGCAGTAGATCAAGGCAGTAACGACATTCACACTGTAATGTTAAAAAAGATTTCTTTTTTACATAACTTCTTTTCATTAAAGAACCTTGAAAAAATGTATTAAGGTTTACACCAAAAAAAAAAAAAAAGTTGAATTGTTGATGATAATAAGAAATGTTTCTGAAGCAGCAAACTGGCATATTAGAATGTTTTCTGAAAGATCATGTGACACTGAAGACTTGAGTAATGGTCACAGAAATACATTAAATTTTAACATTTATTTAAATTTAAAACTTATTTAAATTGTCATAAAATTTCACAATATTACACTTTTTTCTATATTTTGGATCAAATAAACAGCTTTTGTGTACACATTAAGAGATTTCTTTCAAAAGCATAAAATCTTCGCCACCTCAAACATTTGAGCTTTTTTATGGGGGAAGAAGATTTTTTGAGATTTTTTTAATTATTATTACATAAAAAAGACATATGATAGCATGCTATCATATGAACAGCAATTCTTTGCTAGAATATATGCTATTGTAGTTAATTCACTTATTTACCCAAAATACATTCGAAAAATGTTAACAAAAATTGTAGTTTGAAACCATGAAAGAAATCACTGCTGGAGATTTTTAACCTAAAACTTTCTAGGTACTTCCCCATGTGACAACTAGCCCCAGTCTCCCATGCTAATCTACATACTATGTACTTACTCTTTGTCAATATTCATTGTTAGCATAGTAAAAATGCTGTGAAGTTCTTGTGAGGGTACTTTAAAAAAATGGTTGGATTTTTTTTTTTGAAGCATTTGTTCTAAAGTCTTTGAACGTTCTTGTGTTTTATGTTGCAATCCTTTGCAATGACTGCCTGGGTTTCAAGTGTTTGCTCTTGTGGTTCGGCAGCTGTGGAGAGCGATGTCCCTCTGGAAGTCACGGGCCACAGTGCGAGCAGCGCTGCCCCTGTCAGAACGGAGGAACCTGCCATCACATCACTGGAGAATGCTCCTGCCCTGCTGGATGGACGGTAAGAGGGTGGAGAAGTGGAGGGCAAAGAGAATAAAAGACAGAAAAGCAACAGAGAGGAATAAAGATGAGGAGACAGATGATAAGGAATGAGGGGCAGAAAGTGAAGGAGAGTAAAAGGGCAAGATACTGAAGAGACGGGAAGAGGTGAGTCACGCTTAAAAGGAAGTAAGAAAGGAAAAGAGAGTAATTAGAAGGAGAAAGAGGGTGGGTTAAGTGAATGGAGGGAAGGTGAACGAGTTTAAGAGGTAAAAGAAGGAAGGGTGGAGGAGAATTTGAATGTAGATACTTGAACAAACCTAAGTAAGGAAGAAATGACACTGATCTGAGCCTCGCAGAGCAGCTGAAGTTATTATTTGGAAGCAAATTGGGTGAAGTTTGCTGAGCCTCATTATTGCTCCTTTTGCATCATCTCAAACTCGTAAAGAGGACATATCAAAAACACAAGTTTCCTCTCTCTTCTGAAAAGAGTTTAATGTGATACCGTATGTAGACATGCTCTAATATTCACAAAGCAACGCTCCGTCTTCAGTTGATCGTTTATTGAAACTAAACTGCAAAAATGGGTCATTTAGAAATTGTAATAGTATCATACAAGTTGTACACATATAAACAACTAGTGAGTGATTAAGGAACCTTGCTTAAAGGTCTTAAAGGTACAGCAGCAAAGACTGGATTAGATCCAGTGTTTCTATATATTGAAAGTAGGGTTGGTAATTACATGATGTGTCGATTAATTAATCTAATTAATCGCAAAATAAATTTGACTGAAAATACCCACAAAAGATTATTTAAAGGGGTCATCGGATGCCCATTTTCCACAAGTTGATGTGATTCTCAATGATTGTGTAAAACAACACCCTTTTTACCTTGTCA
>JAHKKF010521084.1:0-25008 GCA_019740295.1 Labeo calbasu | reverse complement strand
ATTATTATTATTATTATTATTATTATTATTATTAATCATAATAATTATAATAAACACGTAAATTAAACCATCAAAGAAAGGGATTAGAATCGAACACATTTATCCACGAAAAAACAAAAGCTAACTGGACATTACAGGAAATATCCTTCGTATTATTGCTTGCCGGCATCTATCTGCATCAGAATTTTCTTAAAATGCGCAGTTAAACCATCAGCCCCAAACAAAAGACACTTTGAACAAGTTATTCTTTACCTATCCGCATTTGCCCCCCTCCCAGCCCCAGTCTTTCTTCATCTGCCCCTCTATGAGCGGCACCTGCCCGATTATTCACTTAACACACGGCCTTCAAAAGCAACCACACAAGAGCAGAAAAGAGCTTATAGCGGCTAAACGAAAGTGAAAAGAAACAAGTGGCCTTATTGTCGGAGGAATTACTGTGTTACAGAAACCACCGCAAGATTAATCGGCGGTTCAGATTGCAATGAAAAGTTAGATGTGTTATTTAAAAAAAAGACACAAAACCTTACAAAGATAAAAATATTGAAGTATAAAGATTTTTGTTTACGCTAATTTAATATCTGTATGGGCTCGAATGGCAAAATACATTTTAAATGATCTAAATGCTTTTTTTGTATTATGGTTGTAAAGCGCGGTATATGTAGACAACACATAAGTTTGGATATTAAAACAAGTTGGCTAAATATTGAGATAGGCCTATTTATTTACAAAACAACTTTTTTGCATTAGTTCATTGAATTGTGTCATCAGTTACCTGAGTTTCATTCATTTTTGGCAAAGCAATAAACGTTGCGATGACATTTTGTAACTTCTTTCATAGCAGATTTTTACTGTTCGAGTTTACACATTATACAAGACTCCATGAAACAAAAACAATAAATTAATGTGACCGGTATAAGCTATAAAACTATTTTTCAATGTGAAACGGAAAGACACATGAATTTTAATCAACACAATCATGTTTAGATCCTTTTGCACAAATTGTTCAGCACACAACGAAAACGACTATTTCTGTACATTAGAGCTGTCAACACTTCCCATCTAACGGTGATGATAGACGCGTTTATCTGCACTCCGCTTCTCTTTGTAGGATCCAAAAAACACTCGGCTTTACAAATTGGGTTCAAATCCGAGGGAAGTGTTTCTATTTTATAGTGCAGCCTCACATCATAATTTAAAGAACATTTATTTTAAATAAAACATACAAACAGATAAAAACAAAATTCTAAATAAGTTATATTTAAATAAACACAAAACGCCATACATACAAAATAACTTTGTTTAAAGATTTCTTTGTTCCCTTTAAAATGGGGAAAATCTCGAGACGTTCATACTTGCTCACGGTGTGATTTATCCCAGTTTTACACGTTCACCGCGCCATGGCGAAGCGACTGTTCGAGCCCGACGTTTCGCATGAGCTTTTGGAAAAAGCGCAGTTCGGTGTGATGTTCGTGCCGTTCTCACAGCCCGTAAACCAGCACTTTGTTGTGGATGGACAAACCGGTAATTCCAATTTTCATACGGAAAATTACAAATTTGAAGAAAATGAAATACATTTCTGACTAGGAACAGTTTCATGATTTTTTACACAACAAAAAAGTCACGGAAAGGGGGAGAGTAGCAGCTTTGATTTGACCCACTTTCCCGGCATTCCCTTCAATTCAAAAAGAGACTTGTTTCCTCTCCGGTGCAGACGACCCTCGTTCAGTCCACGCTGACCAGTGTGTCAGTAGGTGTGTTTTTGAGAGTGTCTCCGGATCACATCTGGTCTGGGCTGCGGAGGGCCAGTGTGTGTGTAAGGCCGCAGAGTGACTGGCCTGTGTCGGGTCCCCTGAACTGGGCCATTGGTGGATAGAGGGGCGGGGTTGTTTCAGCAGTCCTAGTTCACATGAGTTGTGGCTGCTGCATAGTGTCCTGGTGTGCTGTGGGATACCATGAGGTGTAACTGGGAATATACGAGGTCGGTGTGGATGTTTTGACGCTGGCTGTTGAGTTCCAGACGGGCGCTACGGATGGAGATCCGGTGGACAGTCCGCGCCCGTTAGCCAAAGCGTTTGTGTCTATTGTTCCTCCGCCTTGCTTCATCAGTTTCTTAAACTTGGAGCGTTTATTCTGAAACCAGATCTTCACCTAGAAAAAGAAAGACCAAGTCAAGTCAGAGCGAGCGACAACATCTGTTTCCGTTATCGAATCGCTTTACCCATGACTTCAATTCTGCTTAAATAAAGGAAAGTCATCATGAACTTTTACGTTGCTAAATATTTCCCAGATGCAACCCTTGATTACAGGCCCGTGTTAGATGGAGATTTCAAAAGGAAATGCGAAAATAACACAATTAAAAATTAATCGTTGTGCAAATGTGACAAATGTTGTGCAAATTTCACGTTCGTTAAAATCAAACGCAATTATTGAAAATGCGCAAAAGTTGAGCACATGCCTGTGTTTGCGTGAGCCCCAGTGACGCGGCGAGCTCGGCTCTCTCCGGCAGAGCCAGATACTGAGTTTGCTGGAACCTCCTGTTCAGAGCCTGCAGCTGGAGGCTGGAGTAGATGGTCCGGGGCTTGCGGATCTTTTTGCCTTTTCCGTTGAAACGAACCTCTCCTCCTTCCACCACGGTGTTTTTCTCTGACTCTGGCGCTGGGAGGGAGAAAGAAAAGAAACTGTCTCACCGACTGTTCATGCAGTGCGGCTCACATCACTGTGCACAAGTTTTACAGGCGGCACTTTAGGTATAATTAGCCTTAATTGCATACATTGTTTATAGCATTACGCAATAAATAATTACCAAGCCTAATAACAGCACATCTGGGCTACTCCAGTCCAACATTCTCGCAGTGTGCCGACAAGACCAACGACCAGCGAAGACCAAAGACACGCAGCATTTCTTACCTGGGTCCTCCAATCTCGTCTGCGCCAAAGCCGAGTTGTTTGGGTAAGTCTGCACGGTGCTGAGGTACGGACTGGAGGAATGGCTACCGACCGAGTTGACGTATGGATAAGGCAGAGATCTGGGGAAGGACGGAGCCGGGCTGTATGCGCTGTCGTGCTGCGGGTGTCCGGAGGAGTGTAAACAGTGCATTGAATAATGTCCGTGGGTCATAGATGAAGGCGACATTTGCTGACTTGGTGGCCCAAATTCCATGAACACGTTCTTTCCTGAGACTGGGCTGTTTAGACTCTCTGGTATTGTAGACATGGTCATGTCTCTCGCTCTCTCTCTCTCTCCCTGCTTTTTTGTTTTCTTCTATGATCTGAGTGAAGGATGGATCCCAATTTAAGCTCAACTGATTTTTTCACTTTCCATTCATAAGAAAATGTAGTTTGTCTCTGTGAAAAGTCTAGGTACGATGCTGTGGATCCACACAAACTCGCTCAAAGGTTTGAATCAGGGAATCATGAATATTTATCCAAGGTGCTCTCTGATTGGTCCACTCCCTCCAAGAGCGACGCGGATTGGTAATCCGAGGGTCGGGTCCGACGGACCTGATAAACTCAAGAAATAAGACCAACCTGTGACTCTATTGTGCAATGCTAATGTCGAAATTTGGGGAATGGACCGAGACGCATAGGCCGTGTGTGGAGGGCTCAAACACCTTCCTGCCGAACCACAAAAAATACCACACACAATGTAAAAATGCATCAAATTGGGCCATTTGGTTTTGATTTTTGTTTTTTAAACAGTTGTTAATGAACATTTATTGCTACACATTAAAATGAATCATTAACATACTGAACAAACATGTTCTTTTAGTAACAATTTATTTTCACACGATCAGCGGATAATAATAATGATATGACATTGCTATTATTTATAATTATTATTATTATTATTAATCTATTATTTAAAACTTATCATTAAGTGCAAAATTTATTTAAATAAGTCACAACAATAAACAACGTTATATGACATAAAAAAGAAAAAAGTTCGATATGATGAACAAATTTAGCATGCTCTTGAATTTTCTGCTGGTCACGGCTTCGTGAACAAAGCATTTAACACCTAACAAATATGATTAAGTACAGGTATAAATGTGTGTCTCCAACCAAAGATGAATTACTTTGATGATTCATTTGGTTAAAATGCTAGTCTCGAGTGCTTGAAGACACAGCTGAAACCAGCTAAATTAGCATAACACTGTTGTTTAATTTTCATACGCATAATTAGCTGTGTATTTAACACTTGCAGTGTTGTGCAGATCCACCTCACTCGCGCGCGCGCGTGGGTTGAATTATTGCGCTTGAGGATCAGAGAAACAGGTCGGTGTTGATAACAGCTCCTGTTATTTGGTGAATTCCTTTCAGATCCGAGTTTGGTTGACGTTGCAGTGTTTTGGTTTATATTGTACGGTTATTGTAAAAATAGTCTGCTGATTTTAGTTTTTAGATGTGAAACTTAAGTGCAATTTATCCACATGTGGCAGGCCCAGTAATGCAGGAAACGGTAAATAAATAAAAAAAAAAACATCAAAACAAATCAACAAATAACACATCTATACCACGTTTATTTATAAGTTTACACTGTGTTCTACTACGACATCTATTATCAAAACAATAAAACACCATTCCAGCTTACATCGAATAAGCAGCCCAAAAGTATATTTATCGACTCACCGAGCCGTTAAAAAAAAAGCTTTTTAATTTTTAATATTTAATAAAAATAAAAAAATAGAAATCTCAGGGCTGTATAATTAATAACTCTGTATCTGACGTTAAGAAAGATCACCAAGGTTAAAAATAATGTAATTGTATTTAAATTAACTATTTTGATTGATAATGAAGTAAAATAAAAACTATCTAGACCTGTCTGTTATTAAACTGAACATGGGCCTTACTCTCTCCTTACAAATGTAATTATTTAAATAATGTTACATGCTTATAATCTGTCAAACCTTTTCAAAGAACAAACAGCATTTTGATACGGTTTGGATAACTGTGGTAACTATGACATTAAAATACTAGTGTAAAAATATAAACGGCGACGCGTGTACAAACTAAAGTAAGGCTAACCGACTGTAACATTTTCCCATGTGTAGCTTTTCACAAACATGTTTCATGACAGCTTCATGAGCAAAACGACACAGCAGTTCAATCAAACGCTTTGTTTAGATATTCGATAACAATGCGAGCTGAAGATATATCCGTTTTCAAGATAACTAAATGTCTCCAGAAACGTGAAGAGAAAAAATAAAATGCTCATTTTCACAAGAAGCAGAAGAGAATGAGACTGGTCGTACCGTTTGTGTGCGACTCCCAGTTGAACACGGATCACACCTCCACATCCTCCTTTCATTTCTATCTCTCTTTCTCAGTCTCTGCGGTTGTCTTTTGCCCAGTCTTTCTCGAAATGATCATAATCTCCACATGTGTTCACTTACATTCCGTCATAATAAAATACAGTAAATTAAGAAAAACCTCGAATAAGAACAACTCCAGAATATTGTACAAAAATGCCACTTGCACCAACACGATGCCCAGATGATATGGACTGACGACCACGTTTGACAAATACCTGTTAGATATCCACCATCCTCAAAATTGTCCAATTTAAAGCAATTTGTATTTCAAATGACATTCGCAATCTACCTCGGGGATCCTTCATCAACAGCGAAAATAATGATAGTATTACAGCCGATAATTATCATCATTCAGAACAAACTGAACAAGTTAAACTTGTTTATTGTATTCGATTAATCTGAATTTAGGAGATAGCCTACACATATGTAAAGTGTTATATGGAATAAGGACAGCAAATTACACGACTATAGCTTTAAATTCGATAAATACACATATTCCATATTCCCAAACGTGTACAGTTGGATTTGCTCTCATAATATCAATCTTATATAATAATTCAGTGACATTTATTATTATTTGTAGTAGTAGTAGTAGCGAATATGATTTGTAACATTTTAGTATAATAGCAGCAATACATTTATGAATCATATTTCTAGATCTAAAATAAAGACAACAGAACTGTCGTGGGAAATCAGCAAAATGGTTTAATAATAAACCTCTAAAAGCAAGGATTCAAACTATTTACCGACATTAATAGTAAAGTGTAGAATCATGTTTTCTATGCTGAATTTCTTTTTCTCTCCCGCACTAAGCTCCTGTTTTATTATAGAATTTCAAATAATAATAATAATTAATAATAACAATCTGCTATTCATTCAAATTAAAAAAACAAATATGGTAGAACCATTTTCAACAGCGGTTTTAATTAAAGGACAGCAGAAAAACGTTGGTCTCTATTAAATGAAATATTGACATCACAGAACATCTTACTATCCGTGTGGTCAGTCCCATAATAATTATACAACACAGTCCAACTGCCCACCGTGTCAGGTTGATACCACAGCTTTCTGTTTAGACGTAACTCAAATAAAGCAGCATGTGAGATGACGAGTTAGAGCACTTTCCAGAGAAGAGGATCATCAAGAATGAGAGTCAAACACCTGCTATGCTGCCCTGATTTAGTGCACCACACCAGTTCAGGCCCACTCAGTGTGTGTGTGTGTGTGTGTGCTTCAGATACAGACATGAGCTGACAAACTGCTTCAAACAGAGACAATTGGGTTTATGGCCTCATCCGTCCTTATGGCAGGGTCTGATTCTGAACTGTAAAGGGACTTCCGAATTTGCGTCCGGAGCAGTCCCTGATTAGTTTCTGTTTTTGGTGGCACAGGATTCTTTTTTAATTGTTTCAATATGAAGCTCTCCTACCAGCTCTCTGGTTAGTGTGACCCATGAGATGTCCTGCTGATAAAGTGCTCTTGAGAACCAAACCCCAAATCCGGACAGATGTCTAATTATTTAAAAAATTGTTAACAGATTGTAAGACAACATCACAATGGAACTGAAAATCAATCACAATGAAATTCACAGAGTTTCATGGATGTAGAGTAATAAGATATTACAGAATATGTGCTGGATATTAATTTACTGTCAGAAGAGCACAGTGCTTTTTTGTTAGCATCTGTTAATAACACTCATGTGCTTTATGTTCTGGTTTCCAGTGGCCTAAAAAAAGGTCAAGTTCCTTTTTTTAGTCAGTTCAGATCCACATATTGTTTCCTATCAAATGTGAGCTCAATTTGTTTACATTAGCTTTCAAACTTGACAAAGTAAAACTGGCATTTGGTGTGCTTTGCAATAGATAAGGTGCGACAAAAATAAGTTGCAGTGTAATACATGAGCTCTAATTCAATCTACACTTCATGTGCTTGCCTCATGTGAAAGTGCATACTACTGACAGACCCTACATTATGATGGAGGGGTATTTCAAATTAAAGAGACAGAGCACTTGTGAAATGGAATATGATCCCATTATCATATTAGTAAAACACACACACACAAATTCACACTGAAAATGACACTGTAAAAAAGCCCTAGACTCCATTTAGTTTTCCTCCACCACATATTTGGACTGAACAAATCAGGTTTAAGTGGAGCTGTTTAAAATGTTATTAAGACAGCATTAACATTGACATCTCAACCAAATACATCCGTGCTCTGTGTCTGAGGATGTATATTGGTCCAGTATTTACCCAGGGACTTACAATTACAGCTTATTTACAAGGCGACACACACCCGCTCATATGAATTCACCCCTGTGCTTTCCTTGCAGCAGCAAAGACACACAGCGCCAGATTCGATCAGACGTAATGATCCAATTTCAGAGTATCTGATCAATCCTGATGATAAACAGCTGTGGGTTTTCTGGGTTTCTTTTGGAGGGTTTTAAGCAGGCAGCACCTTCAATTTGCTGCTCCACTGAATTCCAATGGACAAAGAGACACTGTGAGAGTATTTGTTGAGACTGAGAGCAACATGTGTGTGTGTGAGAGAGGACACTCTGAGGTGTAACCACAGATTACTGTGTCAATCAGTATGGAACAGTTAAGTGTGATGTTAAAATAATGCAGTTGCTGGGTTTGTAACGTTTTGTTTCCATCAGTATGGCAAAGACTGAGAACAAGAAGTTTGTTGACAGAATTAAACACACTTTAACCACTCATGTTCTTTTCCTTTTTCTCTGAATTGTGACTTTAAACATTTTGTAAATAATAATTGCACAACTCTTCTTACATTTTACAGCTCTTTGGATATAAATTCAGGTTCTTTTTCTGTTTCACTTAATTTTATAAAAATGATTAATTTGCAATGCAAACTCTTTAGCATTTTGTGCTCTTAACCATCTCTTTTTGTGAGTAAATCTCTAACAATAAGTCTTTGGAGATCAATTTAGAACAGAATCAGTTGAATTTAGTTTTAGAACTGTTTTGTTTAGAACTTTAAATATTTCACCTCTCTGTTTTATACAGTGTAGTTTATGTTTGCATACTGTATGTATGAGTTCATGGATTCATTTCAATTATTTTCATTCCTTTCCTTACAGCTAATTTCCTGATTTTTTTTCCAGCTTCAGCTGATGAGTCTCATCGCCTCTTGCTCTACTTTGGGAGAACATACAAACAAAAATGTCTGCAGAGCTGGCCAGTGGTTCTTACCTGTAGAGAGAAGTGCCTGCAGCTCTCTGCTATTTTCCTGTAATGTATTATTGTACTGACGGTATAATATTACATTATAATAACGCCGTGTTATATTTATTAGAACGCATCAAATTATGCAAACCTTTGAATCATTTTGATGTCATGTTTGCTGAAATAAATAAATAAACTGCTGTGTTAAATCTACCCATCATTACGGTTTTCTGAGCAGGCTTCATTTAGCGAAAGATCACGGGGCCTTTAAAAGACCGTTCATTCCCTAAAATATGAAATCTAGCAGCAAATGACAGGTGTGCGTGTCACACGATTATCAAAACACTGCACGGCTGTGATTCAGCAGCGGTTTTGTGGGCGATTGGATGGGATCAGCTCGGAATCTTCCGCTACCTGCTAATCTACACCCATCACTCACCTGGGCCGCAGGTGAGGGTGAGCGGAGACCGCACGGCGCGCGCGGGAGAGACGAGCCAACAACCTCCATCATTACGACAGCAGCAGGGGTCAGAACAGTCTGCCCGGCGTCCCCCCACCTGGCCCAAAATTGCCCTCCAAAAATGACCAATTACCTGAGTTAGGTGCTACTGGGAGAAATAGAAAAATCCGCCCCAATAGATGGTTACTTAATGCATCGACAAGGAGGAAAAGAAATGACCGTGGAATTGTCACTCGTGGTATTTTTTTGCTTGTTGTGTCTCCAGGCTCGAGACAGGCAGTCATCAAATCTTCAAACTAAGCAGCAAATTAAAATCAATAAAAGTCATAGCCTGGCAAAACAGAACCATTTGGACCCGCCGAGGCCTGCTGCCTGCGGATGATTTCAAACAGCTGCATCTAGGCTGCGTGTGTATCATCGCTTTATTTAGGTTGCTCGCTTCTGCATATTGAAACAAGGTTTGATTACACCGTCGCAAATGTACTTGCCATTGTCCAATTAATGGCCCCACAAAGACGGGAAACATGCAAATTCCGTAATGAAATAATGAGGCGCGGCGGAGGGGGCAGGCAGCGGGCGGCTGGAGAGCCGCGTCCTCCATCCATCCATCCCCTTTGGTGGTTTTGTTCGGAGTTAAGTCCCAAACAAAGACGGGGGAGAGGTCAGTACTCCAGCACACCTGAACACGTTCCCCTCTCCCCTTGATCTCCTAAGGCAGCCCGCCATTAGTCTTAATAATGGAAAATTGTCATGTTGATACAAGTCTCTCTCTCTTTGTGAACAAGTTGTAGGTGGAAGCTCCATTTATTTCAAAGTTCTTTGTGCCGAAAGGCCAGGGACGGTGCTTTTGTGGTGGGGAAGAGGAAAAAGGTGCTGGATGCTCTTTCCATAGTCAAGATAATTATCCCCACTGTGACCTTAATGATCCACCCTTCTCCCCCAGCGACTTCTCCGCGCACTACAGCGCTCCTCGGCCCCTCGCCGCCCGCCTCCCCCCTCCGTGCCCTGTGTCAGGGAATATGAAAACCCCTATAATGAAACCATTTTGGCTGATGGAAAAAGGGCTCCTCGAGCTGCACTTGCCACAAAGACGGCTCAATTATGTGAGTAATTGTGATAATTTTCCATCCATTCATGGCTCTTTCTGAAAGGGAAGGAAAGAGAGGAGAAAACAGAGAGACACTGAAAGGGAAATTACACAGACAATGTCGAGTGTGAAAATTGTTACACAAAAATGACTGCAAGAAAAGTGTAAGTCTATAAATAAATATGTTAATGCGGGGAGGCCGTACACACGCGCGCGGCCCCACGTCACAAACAAAAGGAGCTCGCGCGCTCGCGCTCGGATAGATGACCGCTATAGGGGAATAATGCCGAGATGAAAGTACATGTGCAGCTGTCTGAAAATTAAAGCTCTTTCGACTTCCTATTGACAAAGCTGAGCCCCTAAAAAAGCTCCCCAGTGGTTAGAGATCATTTGGAGCCCTGTGACAGGAAAAAGGATAATTACCTCTCTGAGAGAGGCAGGCGGACTGACGCGCCCTTCAGACGCGCTGCTGAATGCAGGAGCTTGATAGAAGGCAGGGAGAATAATTTTGTGCTTTGCTTTTTCTTTTATTCCACGGAACATGTTTTGTTGGGTGGAAGACAAGGCGGCGAGCGGCGCTGAGTGCATTAAACCCTGGGTGTTCGCAAATATAAGGTTCCTCCGTCCATCATCTCGTACCTAGAGAAGAACTCTGAAATGCATTAAAATGTCTCCGCCATTCTGCCGGCAGACAGCAGAGGCACCGAGATACTGCATTAGGCTTCTGTTTCCCAGCGGGAGACAGATTAAACATTTCCTCACAATGCTAAAGGATATTCAGGACTCTTCTCGAAGAAAGAGCTCAGCCTGTAATTTCTCTCCCTCGCTCTCGCTCTCCGCGAAGAAAATTCATTCTGCGTCATTTCACAAATGATACATGTAAATGCCGAGTAATTCATATTCATAACCTGAGACTCCATTTTAATAGTTCTGCGATGAAATTCGCTTTTATACGGGGGCAAAGTGGAAAGGGAGACGGCGAAAGCAGTCAAATATTTACGCTTCTAAAGCGGAAATGTACACAGACCGAGACTGAGATCTGCTGACCCCTCACGTTTCAACAGATAAAGCTGCTAGGGATGTCACTAGCCCTCAAGATTTCCATCGCTGGACGGCACCTGGATGGCTTCCGCGCAAATCACACAATGGCATCCTCAGGTATCTCCTTACTTCTGCCTTTCCCTCCTTCCCTTCTCCCTTCATGCCTAAACTGCTGCCACATGTAGGAGGCTTGACCCCCTGTGTGGGGGTCCACAGACATCTGGAGAAATCTAGGCCACTGGGAGATGAACCATTCAGATTTCTGATTCCCTCTGTCCCTCTGTTACACACATTTGTCCTCTTCTCTCACGGACATGCGTACATCCTCATCTGTCCATCAGGGAAACACACTCCTACCGTGATTACCTGGAGCAGTAATGGCTGACCAGTTGTCATGTCACCATGGTAATTGCCAGAATGGTTCCTAAGAACCAGAGTGCTATCATCTGAAACATTTAACATCTCCATCAGAAAGAAACAAACAGACAGATACCACTGTCCTTCAGTTGCTAACACCAACAATAATAACAAAAACAACAATTATCATAAGTAATAACTTCATTTGCATTACATCTGTCAGCTTAATAAAGACCTTAATAAGCATAACAAAAGAAGACACAAAAGCACAAAACACCTGCAAATGCAACCTTAAATATATGAATAAATAAACAGCAATAATAAAACGGTTGATTCACTGGCATTCCCAAACATATTTTATGTGCAAAAGCGCTAAAATGAAACACAGTAACCTGTATTTCTGTACTTAATGTACTGTTAAAGCATGCTTATGTGTAGGTATTCAGTCCCTGTGCTGCAGACAGTCTGTGTTTATACAGATCTACCACATTGCCTTACTATTCACTTGAGAATGATTAACAAAATAACATTTTTAACTGGAGTCAAAGAGCATTCGAGTTAGAAATCAGCTGAAATAAACAGACGTGTATTTTGGAAATCATACAGTACATTAAAAGTACAAACAATGTATTTGATTGAACTGTGGATCTTACTGAATGCAGTAGTCTGTGTTTTCATATTTGCCAAAAATTGAGGCCATAATGGTGGAGCATAAGGGAACGTCAGGGGGTTTCTGAGTTGAAAAGCCAGTTGTAAAATTAAAATGCAAAACAGAAACTAATTTCTCCTCAATAAACTCCTAATCACTGCTTATTAATTCGTTTGTAAGGTAGTAGTTAAGTTTAGGTAGGATGAAGACTTCTAAAATATGATCATGCAGCGTAAGGCGTTAATATGTGACCCTAGACCAGTCATAAGTGGCACGGATATATTTGTAGCAATTGTCAACAAAACATTGTATAGGTCAAAATTATAGATTTTTCTTTTATGCCAAAAATCATTAGGATATTAAGTAAAGATCATGTTTCATGAAGATATTGTGTACATTTCCTACCGTAAATATACCAGAACTTAATTTTTAATTAGTAATATGCATTGCTAAGATCTTCATTTGGACAACTTTAAAGGTGATTTTCTCAATATTTAGATTTTTTTGCACCCTCAGATTTTCAAATAGTTGTATCTCAGCCAAATATTGTGCCATCCTAACAAACCATACATCAGTGGAAAGCTTATTTATTCAGATTTCAGATAATGTATAAATCTTTAAAAAATTGACCCTTATGACTTGTTTTTTGGTTCAGGGTCACATACGTGCTTTAAAACATATTATATTACTATAAAATATATTATAGTGTTTTTGTCAGGAAGGTTAAAAATGTGCTTTATGGGATATCAGCAAAATTGCTTGGTTTTATTCAAATCAAAACTATTAGTTATGCAATGACTCCCATTGGTGAAAGTGATTTTACTATATGAAGGTACATATTTAAAAAAAAAAAAATCATGTTGTATTTATTGAAATAAACATCATGATAGTGACAATAACCATAGCAGACCTATCTTATCAAACAAAAAGCATTGGTAATAGCATTCTATGAGATCTGATACTAATTTTTAGACAGCAAGTTTGGTGAATACAGTTAAAACAAGCGTGCAGAATGTAAATGTTGAAGAAAAAAATCAATAGGTGTGTTTTAGTTCATCTGTGTTTTGAAGATCACAGTGCTGTCAGTGTGCTGGTAAAACCCTCAGACCCCTGGAGCACAAGTGAAGGGTTCAAGATCCATTGGTCTGGATGCATGTATGTGTGTGTGTGTGTGTGTGTGTGTCAGCTGCTGTTATAAATGTAGAGTCAGTGTGAGGGATGAGTCGAGCTGTCTGTGTAGAGTGATGCGGGCAGGGCGGCCCGGCTGCTGACTCCACTCTAATGACAGAGAGGGTAATGACAGAGCCCCAAACAGCAGGAAGAGGAAGATCAATCTACAGCCTGAGATAGAGAGATGGAAGAGAGGGGAGGGACGCGGCGCAAAAAAACAGGGGAGCGAGATTTCTATTACATTGGCTCTCTGTGTGTTAGCTTGCCCGTGAGCGCATCTGCCTCCCCCACCTCGCTGTGGCAGTCGGCCCACGCTGCACATTAAAAACACAGCGGATCAATAACTATTAACACTCCTCGGCAGAGTCACACCGCTCACATGTGCCTCTCTCCCTCCATTCCTGCTTCTTTCTCCATCTCTCTCTGTCCACGACACTGGCCCAGCTCGCCGGCTGATGGGAGCGCGCCTGGGGTCAGTGGGAATTGAGAAACGTAGGGAAGGAAGGACAGAATAACGAGAGGGGTGAAATGAAACGAGACGGGAGTTACTAACCAGCTGCCTGAGCAAACAACACACATTCCTCATTCTCAGTCTGCTGTTTTTCCTGGCACTATCGGTCATGCAAAAAAATAACAAAACATAAAACTAGGCCCATCAAACGATGTCAAAAGTCTGCATACGGGGGGCAAGGAGTCTGAAAACACACGAAAACCTGGGATTTTCCCAATACCAGATCTTTACTGGAAATGTTATGCTGTTCATTTCTAAAGGGGAAAAAATGTATACATTTTATAGGTCAAAACACTTTCAATACTTGTTTAAAGACTAATATATATGTAGCACTGAAAAAATGGTAACATTAAATGGTCAAAGATATTGTTTAATGTCACTAAATCACATAAATACAAAATTTTATATCAACAAAGTTAATGTTTATGGGTTAAATCAGGTAGAAATAGCAGGTTACCACTCATACTCACATTCGCCATAGATAACATCTTCCTCCCAAAGAGGAAAGCTGCAGCTACAGGGGCACACAAAAACAACAACAACAACATTGTGAGCGATTAAAAAGGAAGGAGTTTCTGAGAAAGAGAGCGAAAGATAAACAGACTGAAAAAAAAATAGTGGAAAACATAAAATTAGCTGCAATTTGGGTAAATTTCTGGTTAATTGTCCTTTGGGACATGATTTGATCTACGGATCTAAACATTTAGCTGTATAAAAAGCCTCAGTCAGCAACAGGAAAACCAAAAACTACATTGTTACCAGCACAAGCAGCTCATTTTTTTTCTAGTAGCAATAGTATCATATACTGAATTCTCAGCTGTTCAGGAATAAAATGATCGCCCGGTGTGTGATCAGCAGGATGCCGAGAATAATTTTTAGATTTTCACTTAATAGTCAAAGATATGAGCTGCTCACATGGAGGCGGTGCCATGTGTGTCTTTATATATCACGAAGTTTATTTTTATCATTTCTTTTGAAAAGAGTAATGCAGATCATTTAAGAAAATATATTTTCATATACCTAAGGCCCACTGCACCAGTGCAGTACTGCCATAGACACTGTAGAACATATCCCTGTAATTTTCAAATTATGAGTCTATTTTCAGTGGCTGAGTCTTAAACTATTAACTCATATCCTAAATATGTGGTTTCACCAATACTATTCATCAGTGCCAATAGTTTTTTGTCTAAATACTAACCTTATTTGAACTGTCTCAGTAAGTATTTAATTCACAGTTACACTGTAGATTAGGAAGCACATTTTCACAGTTAACTAATTGCTTATTATCATGCATATTACTAGCATATTGGCTGTGTAATACTACTTACAAAGCACAAAATAATGCCTTATTCTGCATGACCATATTCTAGATCCCTTAACCCTACCCCACACCTAGACAGACACTCTTAAAAATAAAAGTTCTTTATTGGCATCTATGTTTCTGTGAAGAACCTATAGAATCCATGGAACCTTTTAAATGCTGAAAAGGTTCTTTACAGTCAAAAAAGGTTCTATAGATTAAAAAAAAAGGTTCTTTAAAATGGTTCTTTTGAGAACTGTTTGCTGAAAGGTTATTTGGGGAATCAAAAATGGTTATTTTATGGCATCACTGAAAAAACAGTTTTGGAACCTTTATTTTTAAAGGGGTCATCAGATGCCCATTTTCCACAAGTTTATATGATTCTCTAGGGTCTTAATGAAAAGTCTATAATATACTTTGGTTACAAATTCTCAATGGTTGTGTAGAACAACACCCTTTTTACCTTGTCAAAATGAGCTCTACAAAAATTATCCCATAATAGTCAATCAACTATTGTGGGAGTGGCCTCTGTGGGTGTGACGCCACAACGACAGGCATCTGAGAATGGCTCGATTAGAAAAAGGGGATATTATTTTTACAGATCAATTAAAAACCACTGCATGGATTTTTATCATTATAAAGGTAGATTTGTACATACACTGCCAACTCGCATTAATGTTCAAACAACATGTAAAAGTGAAGTTTGCATCCGATGACCCCTTTAAGAGTGTAACTACTGTAAACACTTCCTTACCTATTATTAATAAGCAGTAACTTGGATTTTATTGAGTGAAAATAGTCATAGTCATTATTAATATTATTTAATGGTTAATATTACTTATTTCTGTCATGAGAGCTGATGTACGAAATACTTCTGCTGCACTTATAAACCCATAATATAACATACATGAAATCACTCCGTAGCAGATCTATACAAGTGGAGCTGGGGATGGTGGAGTGTTTCTCAAGCGTGTTGCAACTGCTACAGCAACCACTGGCAATTTGAATTTTGAGCAGCAAGCTCATCGGCTTCTGATGCGAAATAAACCAATCAGCTGTGCCGAGTAGACAATGATGTGATTACTAGCAGGTTAAGCTGAAGTACCCATGAAATCAAAATTGAAGATTTTTTGGCTTTTAGTATGAATATGTTAGCCTTAAAGTTATCTATAAGCTTTTATGTTTCAAAACAATGACAAAATTCGCATTCACAAGATGTAAGCATTCAAAACGTGCAGTCTCTAACTTGGATCAAACATTTTGATGACATCACCCTGCGCTTCAGCTTCTCATCAAACATTCTGTCCAGTCAAATGCTCTCTAGAATCCGAAGCGTCCCGCCCCTAAACTATAAATAGACACAGAAGCTGTGGTTGAAATCAGGCACTTGTTCATAGAGGTAGTATTTTTTGTACGGCGAATGGTACGTAGTGCACTATATAGGGGATAGGGAACGATTCAGACAGAGTAAATATGCATTCCGTTGAGGCGAATGTAGTCTGGTCTTGCAATGTGTCGCATGAGCCGGCGCAGACCATAAAACGTATCAGGTCCGTTGCATTCTACACAGAATGGTATATTTTATAGCGATATAGATGAGATTGTGGCTGTCACACGCTGTCGAATGCGGCTTTACTGAGCTCAATGGCTCTGGCCCAAACTGTGATATAAACTAAATGATATTGGCTATTTTAAAAAGGGGGCAAGACTGCTTGATATGTCCTGCCCTGTCTTCCTGTTTCAGTTGAAATGACGTCATCGCATACAATAACACTATGTGTTTCGAAGCACTTCAGTGGACCTTTAAGGACCTGTCAGCCTGCGCCTTCTAGAGTTTCATGACAGAGCTTTGTATATAATAAGCTAACAATGAACATATCACATTTTATTAACTAATGTTAATAAAGATGAATTAAAAACTATAACAAATGTATTGCTCATTATAGGTTAATGTTAGTTAACACATTAGTAATGTTAACCAATGGGAAACAAACAAACAAAAAGAACCTGGAAATGCTGAATATACATTATAGACTCATGGAGCAGGAAGACTCTGGAACATGGAGAGAAAAAGAATGTGACTCCATTCCAGGTGACTTAAGGAACTCCACAATTAGTGCACTGTGAATTGCATGAATTTGGATATGCCTGTTAAGTAATGAGGCGACCAATTAACTGTGACCGCAGATTAATGAAGTCATGCGCTCTCACAGGCCTCTATGGACAAATTTCAGAGCAACAGTTTGTGAAAGTGCATGACTGCGTCCAGCTGTTAAACTTCTCCAGAGTGACCCGACACAAAGGACCATGTGACTTTTAGCGCTTTGAACAACAATACTTTTAATCGTCCCAGTAATATAAAACTACACTTTCCCATCTCAGACCAGTCGTTACACCGGTCCGTGTGTAATTTGTCCCTTTCATTAGTGAGACGGGGCATCAATGAATTTTTTCAGTCTTGTACAGTCTCTATACAAGACCTCCCTATCTCATGTCAACTGAGGTCTCCTAATGGCTCTGTATCTGTATATCGGCCAAACACAGACTTCAGTGTGTTCCCTCAATTGCGCTTTATCTGAGCCCAAACCCAGAGGATCATAACAGTTTTGCCTGCTTGAGCTCTGGGCTTTGACTGCTCTGAATGGGTGGGTAATGGGATGGAGGGGGGGTCCCAGCGTGATACAGGACATGAGCTGAATACCTCAATACCTGTCAGGTGTACGGTGACATGGCAACATTGTTTGGGGAGGTTCAGATTGATTTTGGATAGCCTGGCCTGAGCAGAGGGGGCTGATGGGTATTGTGTGATTGCTGGATCACCGAATAAAGCCAGTGGTTTCATCTGTTGTCATGCCAACCTGGATGGAGGAGAAAAGAGGAAAATCAAATGAAAAGTGACACAGAACTGAAAGATGGGGGAAGTCTCCACAAATGACGGATGATTGCTGATAGCGTTGTGTATTTGCTGTTTGTGTTGTTTTAGAACCTGATTCAATAAAGGAATTATGCAAATCAGTTAATGCTGTAAACACGGCCCAAAAATGTGTTCTGAATGCAATTCGCAAAGTTCAGTTCTTCATCTTGCAGCCTGGTTTTGAGCACGTCGTTATCGAGGATGCTGCAGACTAACACAATCTGCCATACATTACTGTGACTGTCAACTCGCCTACACTGCACTTCTGGTTATGTGCTCTTCTCCATCTCTGTCTTTTTAATGAATTCTGTGACTGCCACAGACAAACAGCTGTGACTTTGGTCAATTTGAATGTTTTGAGCCAAGTGTGGGATTAATCAAATGTTTGGCTTTGGCTTGTGTACTAGGGAACTGAATATATTATGTACTATATACAATGTGCTATAAGTATAATCCTATGTCTTTCAATTAAAGGCATAGTTCACCCCAAAATGGAAATTCTGTCATCATTTACTCAGCCTCAGGTCATTTGAAACCTGTATGAGTTTCTTTATTTTGTTGCTGGTAGCCATTGACTTCCATAGAAAAAACATTGGTTACCAACATTCTTCAAAATATCTTCTTTTGTGTTCAACAGAACTTGGAACAACATTAGGGTGAGTAAATGATGACGAAGTCCTACCTTTAATTCCTCAGTTAAAGTGCTTATAAGTTTTAGCAAAAATTTTAGAAAATTACCGAACAGTAATTTGTCTTGTCACTACATTAAATTGTTGTAAATTGAACAATATATACACTGTCTGAAAAGGTAAACTAATTTTGTACAAAGCTCTATATCTAAAAGTAAGATATACAGTACATAGGCTACAGCTTTATCAATATATATGTATACACTGCTGCTCTAAAGTTTGGGATCAGTATGATTTTTAATGTATTTTAAATAAGTTTCTAATGCTAATCAAGGGGTTTATTTGATCAAAAATACAGAAAAAAAGTTATATTGTGAAATATTATTACGATGTAAAACAACATTCTTCTATTTTAATATGCATTAAAAATCGAATTAATTTCCGTTATCAAAGCTGAATTTTTCAGCATCATTACTCCAGTATTCAGTGTCACATGATCCTTCAGAAATCATTTCTAATATACTGATTTATTATCAGTGCTGGAAACAGTTGTGTTGCTTAATATTTTTTTGGAACCTGTGATACTTTTTATTCAGGATTCTTTGATGAGAAGTCAAAAAGAACAGCATTTATTTAAAATAGAAATCTTTTAACAATATACACTACTATTCAAAAGTTTGGGATCAGTAAATGTTTATTTTTTCTTTTTTTGAAAGAAATTAATACTTTTATTCACCAAGGATGTGTTAAATTAATAAAAAGTGATAGCATAGATTTACATTGTTAGAAAAGATTTATATTTTGAATGAATGCTGTTCTTTTTAACTTGTTATTCATCAAAGAATCACAGGTTCCAAAAAAATATTTGGCAGCACAACTGTTTTCAACATTGATAATTCTAATAATAAACCAGCATATTAGAATGATTTCTGAAGGATCATATGACAGACTGGAATAACAGCTGATAAAAATTCAGCATTGCATTACAGGAATAAATTATATTTTAAAGTTTATTAAAATAAAAAAAACACTATTTTATATTGTAATAAAATTTGGTAGGATTATTATTTTTTTCTGTATTTTTTTTATCAAATAAATGCAGTCTTGATGAGCATACGAGACTTCTTTAAAAAAACATTACAAGCCTTACTGATCCCAATCTTTTGAGCAGTAGTGTATATATGGTGATACATATAGCAGTGTCTACTGCTTGTATACTGCTTATATAATATCAAATGTATAATATAATCAAATACATAGCAAATATCAGCTGCTTGATTTCTTATATCAACATTAACATTGATTTTCTGTAAAGCTATTAAGAGACAATGTGATTATCAAAGACTCTGAACAAATAAATTGGCTTAACTAGGCGAGACGGAATAAGGAATTTAGGGTAGATTAAATTCATTTAATTAATAAATCAATTCCCAGAGAAGTCTTTAACTAATCTATAAAGAGACACAAATCTTGGCAGAAAAGTGTCACAATCACAACTGAAGCGTGTGGAGAGTGAGGTCCATTAACCAGCCTCCATTATGGGCCGTGCCCGTGTGTGAGGTGCGCTACGTCCTCTCCCTCTCTCTAGATGTGAGAAGTGTGCTACTGATATTGAGATGCTAATGGCTTCAGTACAATTATCTCACCATTTGAGCAAATGGACTCGGCCATGCGTGCGTGTGATCGCCTGCGCCGCCGTCTCAGAAAATGCGCTCTCCTGAACGTATTGCAGTGAACGGCTTCCATGAATATGTAACTACATCAGATTCTGTCTTTGTCACAGAGGGTCATTATGGAAGCAAAAACTCCACAATGAGACTTTTATTTTGGGGCAGCCAAAGAACAAGGCAAGCATCACTTTACAAAACACCGTGTGATATAGAGGTGGATCCACCGTATCTGGTGTTATCCATTCATTTATGAATTGTGGGTATGTGCTGTGTGAATGAAAGCAGCAATCAAACATTTGGTTAAGGACAGCACTGTTGCTATTTTGGATTCCGGATTAAAATTACTCCTACCCTGTTGGAAAAAACAGCATATGCTGGTAGGTAGGTCAAGGACCAGCATAAACCAGCAAAGGACCAGCTTAAACCAGCATCAAAACCAACCTAGCCAGCATATGCTGTTTTTTTCACCAGGGTAAGGGTAGGGATTTGAACAAAACCATATTAAATATGACATCTTACTTGCCCAACACCATTTGAGCTATAAACATAAAGTGATATACTTAAGAAAAGATAGCTTTAATTTAATGTGAGATTAAAAAAAATGATCATACATGTTCATACTATAGTAAAAAGAGTAGTATATGCATAATTACCAGCAACTAACCCTAAACCAAATCCTAACCCTATAATAATATAATTATCAATAACAGTATACTTATTTGTGAAATTACTCTGCAACAATGACACCATAAGGTGTAACCAAACCTTTTTCAAAGAGATCAGACTATAATTGGGCAGACAATATTACAAGCAAATAATCTAGTAGATATAAAAATGAGGTTTTCTTTTCTACAAAGGAATTATGCAAATTGTTTAGTGCTGCAAACACAACCCAAAAATGTGTTCTGAATGCAATTTACAAAGTTCAGTTCTTCATCTTGCAGCCTGGTTTTGAGCACTGGGTTATAGAGGATGCTGCAGACTAACGCAATCTGCCATACTTTACTGTGACTGGCACTCGAAAACACAGCACTTCTGGTTATATGCTCTTCCCCATCTCCGTCTTTCAAACCAAATTCTGTAATATCGCAGTTGTAATATCTCCACAGACAAACAGTTCCCACTTCAGTTAAATTGGTGGTTAGAGCAAAACTATTGTTTGCAAAGGTGGTGCAACTGCTAAGTGAATTTGTACTAGAAAGTTTAAAGCCAAGTGTAGAATTAATCAAACAGAGTTTGTTGGCTTTTGCTAAATATAATGTTTTATGTACATTGTGTTATGTGTAAGTTTTATACTATAAGATAATAATTCTATGAAAACCTGATAAGAAGTTATCACATATCAAACAAAATCAATCAATCAATCAATCAAACAAACAAACATAACACATTACCATCATCAAGGGACCAGAAAATTATATAAACTTGGGACTGAGCTCTCTGGACCTTGATCAGTGGTCAAATTCCCAGTAACTTCCTAGCTTTCTTTTCTTTTCTTTACTTTTCTTTAATGCCTTTTTTTTTGTACTGTAGCCTGATTTTAGGATGTCCCACAGATCATCTTGTGCTTCAATGGACATAAGAACATCTAACCATCTACAGGAGTTCAAAATATCACAATGTTTTGCCTTTTTTGATTAGTGATCTATATAAATAGGGCAGAATATGAAATCTTTCTTTGTTTTACATTTCAATTTTTTCAGAAACCTTTATTTATTTACAATTTTAAATAAAAATTCCTTTTTTTAACATGGTCCCAGATTGTTTTGGACACTGTGTGTATTCATTTAAGTAGATATGTGAAATCAACAATCCTGATGTTGAAACAAATATAGGTTTATGTTATTTGACAACTACCTTTGGTAGAAGTGTACAAAATGTACAAGTAGCATATTATTACGTATAAACAGAGACAAATAAAAAGAGAGACAGTAAGGTGTGTGTGTGTGTGTGTGTGTGTGTGTGTGTGTACCTACTTAACCATATTTTAGGGACAAATTTGTACCCAAAACCTGACAAAATCTCCAAAAACCTCCTCATTTGTAAAACTGGTGTAAATAAAAATTAAATTATTATTATTATTATTTTTTTTTTTTGGAAATTGTCAAAATGCATATAGTTTTCTGTGAGGGGTAGGGGTAGGTTTAGTTTAGAAAACTATCTGTATATATACATATAAACACAACAGAAGTCTATGTACTGTCCCCATTTAGATAGCTAAGTAAATGTGTATGTGTGTGTGTGCGCGCACGCATTTGGTTTATATATCCTGGTGGGGACTTAACCTGTACACACACACTCATGGGGACTTGTGTCACAATGGGGACCTAAATTGAGGCCCATGTGTACAAAAGCTTATAAATCATACAGAATGAGTTTTTTTGAGAAACTAAAAATGCAGAAAGCTTCCTGTGATGGGTAGGTTTAGGTGTAGGGTTGGTGTAGGGTGATAGAAAATATGGTTTGCCCAATATAAAAATCATTATGCCTGTGGAGGTTCCTGTATGTGTGTGTGTGCCTACTTAACCATATTTTGGGGACAAACTTGTACCCAAAAGTGAGCAAAACCTGACAAAATCTCCAAAAACCTCCCTTTGGGAACATCTTAATTTGTAAAACTGTTATAGAAATAAACTAAACAAAGGTCTATTTTGCAACTGCAAAATTTCAAAAATTGCAGAAAGTTTCCTGTAAGGGGTAGGGTTAAGATAGGTTAGAAAATGTATTACTATTTGTGTATAAATACAATTGAAGGCTATGTAATGTCCCCATTTAGATAGCTAAGTAAACATGTGTGTGTGTGTGTCTGCGGCAGGGGATTCCCAGGTTTTTGGACTCTGAAATCTCACTGCAGTCTCTATCCTCAGCATGTGTGTCTGTGTGTGTGTGTCGGCACTGACACAATGGTTGTCGTCACATAGTCTGGGCTAGTAATGTGCTGAGAGAGAAGGGAAAAAAAGAGATTGTACATGAAGATGAGAGCAGGTTGACTCTTACAATACTCTCATTTAGAGCGCTGAGCCTTCCAGGCTCACAGGCCGTCAGCCCCTCTGTCTCCAAGCTTCAGCCCCAGGACCGGATCTCCACCCTGGGGACAGACAGACCGCTGACGCCCCCTCTCCACACATGAATCACACACTGACGCTGAAGCTTTCAGTCCTCCAAAGACACGCTCAGGGCAAACAGAGTTAGATTAGAGCTGGCCTAAAATAAATACCACCAAATACAGCATTTGATGGTATGGCTGGTGCTTAAATTTTTATTGCATATCAAAATCAAGACAAAAGTTTGATAAATGACTTTTCAGGCATTTTGTCTTTATTTTGACAGATATAGTGAGGAGCACAGGGAGTCTCATTTTCAGACAGCACATACACAGACCACCAATTAGCCATTTTATACATTCTGTACAATCAAACGGGCAAGCATTTTCTGGATCCAACAAGCTCTTATCTAACTGGGATACTTCCACAATTTCCCAGACTCTTTCTACCAGTTCTGGAAGCAAAGTTTGGTTTACAATGTGACTGGATTTGCCCAGGTTTTAACGCTTAAAGGTTTGTTCAGCTAAGTTAGGATTGGTAGCAAGTAAACTATATATTTAACAAATAATTCATAATTTAAACTATTTTTAATAATTTAATTAATTGGTTTTGAAGTTATATAATATTTATATTATAATTTTCTATTTCTCTTGTAGACAGAGAGCAGACATTGCTCTGTTGCAGGACGTGGATGTGATTTTTTGGGATATTGAAGGACATATGTAAATACATTTACTTCTGTTACACTATGTAAATATTAATTTAAATTAGTTGGAAAGCCTATTGTCCATTACACCGGATATGTTTGAAATTGCCAATAAACTTTGTTATTTGTGATGATTTCTGTGACTGGCCCTCAATTTGCCCAGGTTTCTATGATCATGCAATTTACTCTACAGGACCTATTCAGTCTATATTAAATATGCTGAACTGAATAACAGGCTAGTTAGTAAAAATCACATTTTATACTAGAATAAATTTCAGAATAAAGTACTGACTAGTTTATTTTCTTTTATCAAACATTATTTTCTGTTGGATCTTGCAGCTTTGATTAGGAAGTTCTTATCCAGTTTCCAGCTGAAGTCCCGGCTGGTGTAGCTTTATTTAATGACTTTTGATGAGGTCCACACTGATTCCTCTGTTCCATCCACACAGTGGAAAAATTTACATTTTTTTATTGTGGTATTGTACGAAGGAGCTTTCAGGGAAGAAGAATAATTTAATTATAGGACAGTGCTTACATCTTGCAGGACGCAGGACAAAGTTTCTCATTTCAGAGCTTAAGAGCATGGGAGCTAACTGACGGGTTGTGTCATGACTTAAAGGTGCACTAAGCAATTTTTGAAAAATGCTTTTGACCACAGTGTTGGACCGAGTCCCAAAACACACTTGTAGCTAATTAGCAAGTGTGAAGACAGTGCTCAGTTTGAGTGCACGGGACAGATATTAGCAGTTTGGCTATATATAGAGAGAAATATAAGATAAAAAAGAGGAAATATTGAATGAACAAAACATTAAAAAGGTGGGTTACGATCAGGCAAGAGGTAGGACCCGTGTAAATATCGAAGCAGCTTTCCAGAACTCAAGGAGTAGGAAGACCTGTTTGTTAGGATAGGACAACATCTTGATATATTTACAGTAGGAAAATTACAAATGCAAGTTGCTGATGTCAACG